>PVIC010005841.1:0-55899 GCA_004025085.1 Thryonomys swinderianus
CAACACTCGGCGCTTCTTCCTTTTGAAGCAATCCTAGATCAGTGGTGGATCAATGTCTGGACCTGTGAGGAGACAGGTCCCCCCCACCCCTGGCCCAGAGTGGCCCCAGCTACGTCTTTTGCCTATTTTATTGTAGGTCAGTGCATCTACCATGTACCATGACTGGGTTATTTGAATGTAGGGAGGACTAAGTGTAGTTTGAAAGTATTTGGATTGTCAAACCCCAAGGTGGGTTAAAGGTTTACTTTGGAATCCTCTTTGGAATCCTCTAAAAGTAAGACAGAGACCTAAGGCTCGGGGCCGGGGCCTTAGGGCTAGAAAAGCTGAGTGGCAGAATGGTTTTGAGATTTTCTAGGGATGGCCACAGGCCTACCTTAACCTTTCAGCCCACCTGGGGAATCTCTGTGGAACCATCTTTTCCTTCCTATGACTCAGTTTTGGCTTTTCTGAGAAATAGCTTGTTTGGCCCTCGTCAGTAACCTTCAAGAAATATCTTCTCCCTTTCTCAGACTTCGCACCACTTCAGGGGGTGTTAACACGTTGTCATAGGTGGCTGGAAAAGCCATTTCAGACAACTCACCCTCTCTCTTCCCTCTACGCTTTTCTCAGCCTAGTTTGGGAGGAAGAGAAGGCCCAATCCTGTCATTTCTCTGCCAAAAAAGCCTTCTTATTGATCAAGCCTGAATCCAGGGCCCATTTCCCTCAGGAAATCCTGCTGGAACCAACAACAGCCCCCGTTCTCACCCCATTTGTTGCTATAGCCCACATGCCTTGCTCCCTCGGGCCCAGTCCAGTGTTCTGTTGGTCTATCTCCTGGTCTGCCGGTCAGTCAACACTGGTAGCTCTTGAAGAATAAGATCTGGATAGAATTCATTCTTGCATTCCTGGAGAATAACTGATCTGCGTGGGAATTTCTGTTTTCCCACTTTCCTGTATCGTCCTTGACTTTGTTTTGCTTTAAATCACATATTTTCAAGTAAAGTAAAAGCACACCGAAGAGTATGATTAAAAGCCATTTACCCAGTTACCTAAATAATTGCTAATCCATGACCACATTTACTGCAGCTCTTGTTTTATTTGTTTGGTTTTTGTTTTGAGACAGTGTCTAATTAAGTTGCCCAGGCTGGCCTCAAACTCATGATTTGACTTTGTTAGTCTCCAAAATAGCTCGGAGGACAGCCATCTGCCACTGTACCCAGCACTTAGTCTGTTATTTTCACCCAAATATTTCAAAGTGACCTCTATCTATATAACAGTATTTCACCTCCAAATACTCAGGAATATATTGTTAAAAATGAGGATGTTTCCCACAGAAGCATGCTATATATTATATTACTGTCACAGTAAAATATGTTCTTTTACAGCTGATTTGTTCAAAGCAGAATCTACTCCTCAAGTGACACATACTGTATGTAGTTGTTTTGTCTCCAATTTTCTTCCTCCTTTTCCCATATTATCAATTTGTTGAAGAAATCAGACCCATTCTGTTGCAAGCTCCTCTTTGATGGAGCATTTTGCCTCCTCCCGACTTCTGAGGTGGGCTGAGCTGAGGGCATCACAGTCATTGCATTGTCCTTTGTCCCGTCATCCAAGGGTAAAGCCCCAGGGTACTGACTCAAGCATGAAGGTTCATCTGCTCTGCACCCTGTCATCTTCTTCCTTCCCTGTCCTTGCAGGATCTGGAGGGAAACTTCCAAAAAAGTAGTTTGTTGAAAAGGAAGACATTTGTTATTATCTGTTTCTTTTTTGCAAGAATCTTTTTGGTGAGTAGAATCTTTTTTACTTTTAGTAGCTACTTGGAAGATTACAATACACAGTGTGATAACTACTGTGATTCTCATTTGATTATAAAAGTTTATTTTGGGCCGGAGATTTAGCTCGGTGGTTCTGCCGCCTGCCTAGCAAGCACAAGGTTCCTGGTTCATCCTGGTAACCACATACAATGATATGATATTGGGCATGGTGACTCACGCCCACCAGCAATCAGTACCACACACCACAGTGCTGGGCGTGGTGGCTCATGCCTGTAATCCCAGCACTTGGGAGGCAGAGGCAGGAGGATTGCTGAGTTGGAGGCTTACCTGGGCTACATAGTGAGCTCAGGGCCAGCCTGAACTACAAAGAGAGACCCTGTCTCAAAAATAGATAAGTAAATAAGTAAATAAAATAAATAAAAATAAAGTTTTGTTTTATTTTTTCATAAAGTAAAAAAATGGAAAGGAATATAGTAGCACCCACACAGCATTCCCTATAGCTGTTGGCACCAGCCCTCCCAAGCTCTTGTTCTTTACTCAAGGTAGAGAGAAAGCATTTGAATGTGAGTAGCAGCCACAATTTTTCAAAATGAAATTAAAACGCTGTCCTCCTAGTGTCCATAAATTCAATAAACTTTTTCAATTCATCCTAGAAAAACAATCTGTTTTCCAAGTAATGTAAAACCACCTCACCCCACTCCCATCCCGTCTTCTGGCCCTGGACAGATAGTCTCCAGGCAGAAAAATCACAGGATGTTTCCTCCTGACCAAAGAAAAGTTTCTATATCTTTGACTAAGAAATATGAGGAGGGGCCCAGAGATTTAGCTCAATGGTTCTAGCGCCTGCCTAGCAAGCACAACATCCTTGGTTCTATCCCTGGTAACCACATACAGCAATACCAGGAGTGGTGCCTCATGCCCACCAGCAATCAAAACTACATACCACAATGCCGGGCCTGGTGGCTCAAACCTATAATCCCAGCATTTGAGAGACAGAGGCTGGAGGATTGCTGTGAGTTCAAGGTTTGCCTGGGCCACATAGTGAGTTTAGGGCCAGCCTAAACTACAAAGAGAGACCCTGTTTCCACCCCCACAAAAAAAAAATATGAGGAGGGAATGGGCCATCATCTCTGCCATGGGATAGGCAGAAAATCATCTTGGTGAGATGGACCAGCAAGTCTCAGTGTAGAAAGACCAGGATCCACTTTTTATTTTATGAGTAGGAGTGAGATGCAAGACTGTTGCAGGGAGAATGGAGGAGGTAAGGAGTTTCAGAACAGATCACAGGCTCTAGCCACGGCCGTCAAAGACCATGAGATTTCCAGGCGTACAGAGGAGTGGGGCCATGCCTTCAAGGAGTGTGAGTGGGAAATCCTGAGGGGACAGTTTCTTCAGCCTGACATGCATATCTAACTGTTGCCTTTGGCTCACTGGATTTCTATTTATGTTTTTTATTATGATTATTTCACATGGGAAAGCTTGCCAACAGCTATATTTCTAAGGGTGGAGCAGATTACATTTTATTCTTTGGGAACATGATAGGCAATGCTAAGAAAATACTTTTAACTAAATTCTTAATTTATGGATCTATTAAATCTTTTTATTTTCCATCTCCTCTTAATCTTTCTGTTTCCTGTTTTTCCTGTCTACCAGGGTGTTCCCTTTCCTTGATCTTCCTTTTCTCTACGTTCCTTCCAGTAGCTGGCAAAGTCAGTGTTGGTTTTGAAATAGTCACTGTGAAGTTTATTAAATCTTTGTAAGTTTTCTGGAAAGGGATTTATGTCTTTTTGTTTTGAAACAACTCAGAAGAGGTCTGTGTGTGTGTGTGTGTGTGTGTACATGCGTACATGGGGAGTAGTTATCCTGGTGACATTAAAGATGACTTCTCAAGGAACCTGCCTCCTTGTGCTGCACAAAAGCCTGGGCTTTTTGGCAAATAACTTATCCACTGTTTTGTTATTTGGTTGTTATGGAAAGCAGGTTGCTGAGAATAGCAAGGAAATCTAAAGCCACACTCTTGTGAACTACCTTTCAGTCTGTGCCTCCTGATATTTGCTCTGGGCTTCGGTTGCTGCGCTCAAAGAGCTCTCTACAGCCTGTTGTTTCTTCAGTGAGGCTGAATTCTCCCCTCTCTGGGTAGAGCCACGTCGGGAAAGCCAGGAGCCTGTGAGTGACCTTCAGCTTTCAGAAATATAGGAAGCCAAGTACGTAACAGGACATAATCACCCGGGCCTTACAGAGGTTTAGAGTTTTACTGAAGTCAGTGAATATAGAAACTGGAATAAGTTAAAACAGATATAAGATTGAAGCTCGGATTAGTAGCATGTAACTTAATCCCGGAACTCTGGAAGGCTGAGGTAAGAGGCTTACAAGGTGTTTCTATAAATAAGGAAGGGTGGAAGAGTGGGCAGGGGCTAAGTGGAGTGGGAAGAAAAACAAGAACCAAGGTATGTCATGTACAGGTACAAATTCCCAATGATGAATGTGATCATAAGTTATATCTAAAATGTACCAATAAATGTACTAAGTAAAAACACTAACCCTGTGCTCCAGAGCAGCACCCAGAATTCATCATAGAATATCGTAGTCCCCCAAGCTGCTCCTTGTACCTTGGCGTAGGCCCCTCTTAAGACTATTTTTGGTGGTTGGGATCTAAGACCTACCTGTTGAAGAAAGAATAAAAATGATTTAATGACAGGTTTTGATTTTACTCATAAATTAAACTACAGTGAGAGAAAAGTTGTGAACTTTTAGTTGGCTGTATACTTTTCTTAAAAGTTGATCTTCTGTTGGAGAATTTCTTCTACTTTATAGGAGAAAATAAAAGCACCAGACAAGAACTTTCGGCTGGGGATTTAGCTCAAGTGATACTGTGCTTATTTTGGAAGCACAAGGGCCTGAGTTCGATCCCCAATACCACACACACACACACACACACACACACACACACACACACACACACACTGTATCTGAAGAACTTCTTCAGATTCTTGCCACACACTTAGCTGTACTTAGCTGTAGTGGTGTTTATCACTTCCTTCCTCTTCCTCATCATACTTGAACTGTCTCATTGCCAAGGCCAACTCCAAGGCCTGAAGTCTTTCTTTTGCAGCCTAGTACACTGCTCTACTCTAGATTCTTTTTCTCTCCTTTGGCTTCATTTGCTACTAGTTCCTTCCTTATCAGCATTTAAACAAGTCCAGTTTCTTCCATCCATGAAAGAACAGCTTCCCTTGCTCCTCATCCCTTTCTACTCACTGCCTTATCTTACTTGTTTTGGATATAGTCAAATTTATTGAAACAGGTGTCTATGCTCACCATCATCTCTTTCTTTTCCTCTGCTCTGAGATTCTCCTTGAAATTTGGCTGCTGATCCAATATTCCTCTGGCACTGCTGCTCCTGGCCCTCAGCCTTATCTCTGACTTTAGCTCTAAATAGCATCTGATGCTGGTATTTTTTTTAGTTGAATTCTTTATTGGTACATTTTATATGCAGCTCACAATCACACTCAACAATGGGGAATTTGTACCAGTATATGACACAATTTAATTCTCATTTTTACCCATATCCCTACCCACCACACAACTCCCTACCCTGTATATACATGTTTTATTTTTCTTTCCAAATCATATTTATTCTTTTCCCTTGGTGGCCAGGGTTTAAAAACTATCTCTCTGGAATTTGGTGGCAACTATGTTTTCACCACAACTTCTTAGAATCCTTTGTGCACTCTTTTTCTATTAATGTTTATTGTAGAATCTATGGAAAAGTCAATAGTCTACTTAGCACCTTCACTTAGAAATCCTGCTAGGATTTCAGGATGGGCACACACTAAAATGAGCTCACAGTTTCTATCCCTAAGCCTGCAGCTCATCCATAGTCCCTGTCTCAAAGAAGGGTCCAATAATCTCTCTAGTCGCTGAAATCAGATTCCTGACATCATCCTTAACATCTTCCCTTCAGTCAACTGCCAACACTCACCACTTTAGCTGGGCAGGTAGCTCATGCCTGTAATCCAGGCACTCTGGAGGGCTGAGACAGGAGTATCATGAGTTCAAGCCCAACTTGTAAGTACTACAGTGACTCTGTTTCAAAAAAGAGTGGGGTTGTAGCTCAGTGTGAAGACCTTGAGTTCAGTCTCCTCAAAATTACCTGCCAGTTTTATCTTTTGAATACCTCCAGATCCATTTACTTTTGAGTTCTTTGAAGTTACTCTCATCTGGTTAATATAATGACTTCCTAACTAGTCTGCTTGACCCCATTTCTGACTTCTAATTTCCATTCTTCATAGTACAGCCCATGTTCCTAAATATTTTCATCTGGCCAGACCTGCTGATGCATTCCTGTCATCCCAGCACTCAAGAGGCTGAGGCAGGAGGGTCCTCAGAGTTCAAGGGCAGCCTAGAAAACATAGCAAGAGGATAAGTTTCAGGACAAACTGTAAATTTCACAACTTTGCTTTCAAGAATCTTCTTCTGGGGAAAGAATTAATATGATTCTGAAAGAAAATAAAAGAGCATGTATATAAGGGGTGGGGGTTGTGGATGAGTAGGGATGTGGGTAAAAAATGAGAATTAACTCATGTCATATACTGGTACAAATTCCCCAATGTTGTGCGTGATTGTGAGCTGTATATAAAATATACCAATAAAGAATTCAATTAAAAAAAAAGAATCTTCCTCTGACTGGGCCTAGTGGTTCATACTTGTAACCCCAGCACTTGGGAGGCAGAGGCGCGAGGATTGCTGAGTTCGAGGCTTGCCTGGGCTACTAAGTGAGGTCAGGGCCAGCCTGAACTACAAAGCAAGACCCAGTCTCAAAAAAAAAATCTTCATCTTGTGTTAGTTTGCATCTCTGTTTTTTCTTTCCTTCCATCACTCTTACCCTGACTCTGTTCAGCCATATGGAAATATTCACAGTATTTAGAACAATGGAAATGTATATGCAGTTCCTGAATTTTTAATTTTTTCCTCTTTCTACCTAATTCCCACTCTTGTCCTAGATCCCATGTTAAAAACATGAATCTTTTTAAAAATCTCTGCTGGTTGTTTAGGAGCTCCTGGAGCCAACACAGTACACTCAATAAAAGTGTTATTAAACTGTATTGAGGCACCATCTTATTTTTCCCCTTCATTTTCAATGGGTTGGTCTGGTGGCCTGTACCATTTCCCACACCTCACATACTGCTTTCGAAAATAGTCACTGAGCAAGTGTTTGTGATTGTGATCCGTGCCTAAGGGCAGAAGTAGTTCAATGACATGGCCTGTCCTGAGGCCTTAAAAGTTTCACCCTCATATTCTTTTCATCAAGAGTAATATTCAGCAAGTACTTACTGTGGATCATGTTATTTTCCAAGGGAGAGAAAGTTAACCACTTCCTTATTTCTTTCAGTGAAATGATAAATAAAACCACTTTAATTTTCCCCTTTGATTTCTTCGGTGATTAAAACTGAGGTCAGTGTGCTTGGGACTGGTGAATAATAGCTCTGAAGGGCTAACTACCAATGTAATGCTGTCATGCAACACTCATCTCACAATAATAAATCTCCTGGTTTTTCTTCATACATATTGAGCATATACATGTGGTCATTTATTAGATCCCTGGAAGTGTTAATGCCCAAATAGTTTTGCTTCACCACCTTTTTTCTATTTTTTATTATTAAACCAATACTAAAATGATACTTTTGGCTTACATTTTGGCGTGTAATTGCTAATATGTTCTGAGTAAGAGGAGGTGATTGTGAGACACAGTGAAGTCACTATTTGTGAATTAGTGGAATTTTCCATGGTTTCCACGTATGATATTTTGAGCCTATTTGGCAAAGGCTGTAAATATAGTGTCTTTACAATCCCTGTGCAGGGTGATCTTACATTTGTCAGTGAACAGTCTGCACAGACCTAGCAGGAACAGCAGGGTTCTCAGGAGTAAGTTCCTCCATTGTCATTAATAGAGGAAATATTTAAGGTTTCCTTAAACCACCATTCAAACCTAAGAGAAAATGTGTCAATAATATCAGTGCTCTCATCAGAACTGGAGCAAAGTTATGAATTAAAAGCTGAATAAATAAGAGTTAACTTCCTGAGCCAAATCAAAATATTATTTTAATTTTGTTTGTTTTACTCAATCTCATTACTTTTTAAACTAAAACCTTGTTTGGTGGGATCAGACTCAGCATTGGCTCTTCAGACTATTTTTTCCCTATAAATATTTTTATGGAATGAAATAAAAATATTTTCATTTTTCTTAAGAAAACCGTGAACCAGAGTTGTTTTATGTGGAACCCTAGAATTAAGTGAAAACAAATGACACTTTACAGATTTTAATTCTCCAAGCTACCAGTGCTGAGCAGTTCTCGAATGTAGTCAAGAACAGGAGTAGGTATCCAATGTCCCTTCGTCCTAAGCTGAGATGCTAGCGGTGCTAGAGATTTTGACAGAACTGGCCCATTCTCTCCTCTAGGTTTCATATGAGCTGAACGTGAGGCTGGAAAGATGGAAGGACTCACCAGTGGAGGGAATGCTGTATAGATAAGTGCACCCCTGGGCCTTTTTTTCTCCTGTTGTCCATGAAGATATGGTGAAGGAAGTCATTTTTGCCAAACCTCAAGCCACAACAGAAGGAATTCAAAGCAAATGAGTGAAAAAAAGCAAATGAGTAAAGAGGGTGTCTGGGGAGCAAGTAGGAGAGCGTATATTTTCTGTGCCCCAAATAGAAACCAGTGTTGTTTTGAACTGGATCTCACCTGAGAAAACTCTCTGGAGTATAGAAAGGGCCCCGGTAGAAGGGGGAAGAGTCAGAATCTCAGGGCTGAGGGGAGACATAGCTGCTGGTTGGAGGAAAGGACTTGTTTCAGCAAGGGAACGCTGTCAGTCTTGATGTTAAAGAGTTTGGATATTAAAGAATTTGTAAGAAGCCTCGTGGAGGAAAAGAGATGCTATACTGCACCCTTGTCCCTCAGTCCCGCTCCCTGAGCCACCCTGAGATGTCTGAAACGGTTGTTCAGGAGCTGGAACCCTAGCAGGTTGACAACAAAAGAGAGGAAGAGGCAAAGACAGCACTCGGGTGTGGGCTTCCCACCATGCCACAGCCCACACTGAAAGCTTCCATGGGAATGATGTTGGAAATTTGATATTAAACAGTTTGGATTCTTTTCCCTTTTGCTGGGGGGTTGAACAAAGGCCTTATATATGCTTGGCAAACATTCTTCTACTGAGCTACATCCCCGTCCCAAAGCTGTTATGATCTTTTAAAATAGCAAAATGTTCTGAGATCTGGAAAAACTATAGGACTTGCCTGAGATTATTTGCAGTTTGGAAAAATGATCCACAAATTCAGTGTACTGAGTGTTGCAAGATTAAAACTGCTTTCATGTCCATGTTCTGGCTAAGACTATCTTCTTCAAAAAGTAGATCATGTATACATTTTGGAATACTTGTTTAAAAAGAACTTATCTGTGCCGGGCGTGGTGGCTCATGCCTGTAATCCCAGCACTCGGGAGGCAGAGACCAGAAGATTGCTGAGTTCAAGGCTTGCCTGGACTACAATAGTGAGCTCAGAGCCAGCCTGAGCTACAAAGCAAGACCCTGTCTCAAAAAAAAAAAAAAAAAAGAAAAAAG
The DNA here is from genome assembly GCA_004025085.1 of Thryonomys swinderianus. Classification (NCBI taxonomy): domain Eukaryota; kingdom Metazoa; phylum Chordata; class Mammalia; order Rodentia; family Thryonomyidae; genus Thryonomys; species Thryonomys swinderianus. The sequence goes on from PVIC010005841.1 coordinate 9,372, forward strand.
AACTTATCTGGACTCCGTAAGCTCCTTTCACGTGTATGTGACACACACATTATGTGTAAACATAGACTTTCACAGCTACTAAGGTATTTAGAAATGTTCATATTATAAATGGGGAGAACGAATTTCTGTAGCATTTCTTTAAATTCTAAAGTTTTTGATTTTTATGGTATTGGTAGCACCTCACTGAAGGTTTTGAAAAAATCATTTTCTCTTAGGAGTATAGGTTAGAGTCTTACAGCAGACTTAAAAACTGCTAAAGCTGGAAACACTAGTTGGCTCGTGGAACCTGCAAGAAACAGAGGATGACTGCTTCTTTCTATTTTAATTATCCTAGGACCTGCCTGGCTAAATTCCGGCAGTATTTGACTCATAGCCTGGGAGGCTAATGTGGAGTTGAAGATTGCCCTTCTAGACAAGAATATAGATCTCTCTTCACCTTCAGAGAACATTTGCTTCCTAATCTGTCCGAAGTTTAAGCCTGAAGGCTTTTAAAAACATCAGTTTTTCCACAGAGCTGTGACTGCATTCCTGGGATTTTTTTTTCTTCACCTCTATGATAGAGGTGAATCCAGAATAGTCTTTCAAAGAAGGAAGAAAGTAGGAGAGCAGAAAGGTTGCAATGGTCATACTCCAGCCACCTTCTCATTTTCCTTCTGTATCTGCCACTGACATTGTGAAATTGCTTCTCTCTTGCCACTGACAAACTGGTTACCATATGAGTTATGATTTGTGGGAGGTGGGAGAGAGAGACACTTATCAGTGGGGTTTGGCGACCACTCCATGGTGGGCCAACTGAAGGTCCTTACTGCTCTCAACATACACTCCTGTTTGTGTGCCTGCAGTCAGCAAGCCCTCCAGTAGCGAGAGGGAGTGGGAGTCACAACGGAAGTAAAGAGGTAGTTGTTTGAAGCTTTCAGTGTTAGGGTTTTAAATATTTAGACAAAAACAGGCTAATGAAAAGCTTACGGAAATTGGCCTTGAGAAATCTCTTGAGCATGGCTAGAGTACAGCAGTCTAGCCTCTTACAGACCTCTTTGCACTTGGAGACTGAAGAAGGCTGCACATAAAGATGTCTCCGCTCTGTCTCAGGATATCCCAGCATAGTTTCAAGCTGACTGTACCAAGACACTACTTTTGTGCCAACTCTAGACTAAAAGACTTCTAAAACTGGTCATGGTAGTGTATGCTCATAATCCCAGCACACAGGCTGAGTCAGATAGACTGCTGTGCTGCAAGCTTCAGGGCAGCCTGGGATACATTGAGTTCAAGGCCAGCCTGAACCAGGTAGTGAGACCCTGTCTCAAAACGAGAAAAGTCTCTTCTACCTTTGAGTATATACTTCCTCATTAGTTCAGGATGCCTGTCACCAAGTTCTGTACTTAAAACCAATAATAACTCTTGTTCTGCTGAGAGTCTCCTTTGCACGTCTAGATGGCAGAGTCTTAAATATTATTCCTAATATTTTGTTTTCAATTCAAATGGATAAAAACATCATCTTTTAACAGAATCATTACTGACCTCAGTCATAATAATTGGGGAACCAGGGTAAGCAATAATATTGCACTAGCTCCCAGATCTAAGATACATGAACTATTTGTAATGAATGCATAATATTTCGACTATGTCTAATGCAAAAGAATATCTGTTACATCAAAAAATAAAATTAATACAAAGCTTGTTGAAGGATCTTAATTGGCTTTTGTGATTCTACTTTGGCATAATGTGGACTCGTAGTTTTAATCAGCACAAAGTAGAAGGAATGTTTTGATGAGCAAAGCAGATGAGTTTAGTTTTATGAGCAGAAAAGGGATGAGGAAAACAAACTGAACACAGAAAGTAGGCTGGTTACTCTCCTTTAGCACCCTCATCACTCCCCCTAAAGCTGGCTTGTTGTGAGTTTGGCTAATTCTCCTCTCTCTCTTCTGATTTCTTGGAAGGTCAAATAAAAACCTTGCATTTGAGCTTGGTAGTGCAGAAGCTTAGTGTACTGAGTGGCTTCATTTCGGTTTGAACTCTTGGGCCTACTTTAGAAGTTCTGCCTAAGCCCGAGGCCTCCTATGAAACTTTATGTAATGGCTGCAATTGTTACTCCTTTCTCTTATTGATGGCTTCAACTAAAAACATGATTTTCTAAGGTTTAAGACTGTGTACTGATCTTTATCTGTTCCTCCTTTTCTTTCTTGTTCTTTTCTTTGCTGGAAGTTTGGATAGGTGCTTCCATTGTTCCTGATTTGTACTTTTCTCTCCTTTAACATGCATCCTCTGGGCATAGAAGTTCCTTCTATTAAGTCTCACCCATAATACCCTGTGGCTTCCAGTTCCTTCTTCATCAATGTCTAAAAGTTCCTCTTAATGAAATCCCCTTACTGCACCATTTAAAGAATCTCTAAATTAAGTGGAATGTTTTCCTCTGGTTTCCTATTTCTCCCCTTACATATTATCACTGTCACAGAAAATACAGCGCAGGGGAATCAGGGCTATTAGTAGCAGCAGTAATCCTAGTAACTGGAAATTAGGACTTAGGAAATCTCAGATTGTGCGAGCCAAAGTAAAAAAAATAGAACCTGAGATAATTAGCAGTTTTTAATTAATGGTCTTATGTGTGTAAATGCAAACTGAAGAATTTTAGGTGGCATTTTCAGGATGGAGAGCTGAATGCGAGTAGGCGTCTTGTTTTATTTGTAAATGAACATAGTTCACATGTTTTGCTTAATCAATCTTTAATTAGAGAGAGGAGTTAGTAATAGAAAGCAAATGAGAACAGAGAGTGCATTTAAATCGTAATGTTTCTTTTGAGGTTTGCCACTTTGTATTTTTTCTCATGGTGCTGGGAATTAAGTCCAGAGTTTTTACATGTGAGGCAAATGCTATATTCCCACACTCATACTCTACTTTTTGTGAAATTTTTAACTGAGAAATATTTTTCTTTGCATCCAAAGGACACTAGCCATGTTGGCAGGGCCAGCATAGATTGTAAAAATGTATGCCTTCAGAGTCTAAATGGCCATTTTCCACCATATTATTCATTTTTTTCTTAAAAGTTGTCAAGTAGATATATTATTTGGATTAAGTTTAATTGAAAAAAGGCAATTACTCTTATGCTTATGTGGGTGACATTTTTAAAGAAACAACAACAAAAGCATAGCAAAGTACTACATTATGTTAAATCAATTTGGATTGTGAAGTGACCTGTGAAGTTCCCTGTTTAATGTTGAGCACAAAACATACTTCTTCTGTGTTGTTCTGGGCTTCTTGACTTGATCGTGAACCAACTTCACACTGAAATTCCTGTAAGAAAGTACTGCTGTTTTCCTGTGCTCCAGGTCTTTGTGTCTGCACATATTTAGGTCTGTCAAATTTCCATCACAAGGGGACTATGCTGAAATTTCATGAGTCCTCCAGGGCTCTTTCTTTCCCGTGGTCAGTCTAGAGTTCATGAGCACATTCACATGATGGATGAGTACTTAAGAAAGAATGGGAGTAATCAGAATCACTTTGTTTTGCTTTTGGAAAGCAGTTGTATTAAAGGTTTGAAGAGAAAGTAGTGGGTAATCCATTAAAACAGTAAGCCTCAGGAGTACCTTCAAGGCCTCTCTACTTTCTGCTGATGGAACTACCGTAAAGGAAAATTGCTAGGTCCTGATACTCCTGCTCCTCCATTCAGAGAAATGAATCATGTCCTATAGACTAATGAAGAAAAAGTCAATTCCACATTATTCATCATTTTGAGAGAGAAAGAAATAATGAGTTAAACACTTATGAAATGGGAACAGCTCTGTCAATATACTAAGATTTCTTTTTCCCAGCAAATGAACACTGTAGAAACCAGGGAAGATTTTCTCACATTCTGACCATGTACCAGCTCCAACAAGACTCTTATTTGAGCTTCAGGACCTTGGATTATTGTTTTTATTTTTATTCCTGTTTGTGCCTGTCTAGAGTGGTTTTTACATTTTTAAGGCTCTGAGATTACGATTCTGGGACTCTATAACTTCAAATGGAAGAGTGAAAGCTGAGAAATAATACTGAGACAGTATTTTGACATTCATATAAAGGTATTTTATTGGCCTCAGATCATAAAAAAATGAAGCACCTAAACAGGGAATATAGTGTGGAATGACTTTTTTCTTTAATACATTTATTAAAATTCCTACCAGTTAACTTCATAACTTTGTTATGTCCTTTCTAATTTATGTATTCTATTTCTTACAGAAATTGCCATAGTGAAAGCAGTTGACATATATGTGATGAAAGAATGAACAAACGCACAAAGGCTTTAAATCATTTTTGGGTCCAGAAAAAGCCAACCCAAGTCCAAAGAAGAGGTGGCAGAATGAGATAGTTGCCAGAGGGTAACATTAGAATCAAAGCTCTATGAGGCCATCCTGCCGGCTGAGGGATGTCTGAGTTTTGGAGCCACACAATTTCAGCTGACTTTTCTCCTTACTAGTAGTGATGGTTAGGCACCTAGCTAACTAACACAGCCCCACACACTCTATTTCTACAACAGACACATGTATCTCAGTTTGTCTGGCAGTAGGATTCTGGTTTATACCTGTTAGTCCCTTTTCTGTTGTTAGTTATACAATAGCACAGACTAAGTTTTAATGAAAAGTAGTTTGTTTTGGCTCAGTGTTCACAAACCCAGGGGAAGGGACAACAGGTAAAAGCCTGATAGGTAGAGTACTGGGGCATCATGTGTCAAGAGACCGGGGCACATGTATACACCTGTGTCTCCTTCCCCTCTGGCCTATCTTCCTCTTTTTTAAAAAGTCACCCATATTCAATTTGAGGTCTCCACCCTAATGACTTAAATTCTAATCACTCCCAAAAACCCAACCTCTGAACTCCGTGATTAAGCATATCTCACAATGGGGATAAATTTCAACCTGTGAACCCTTAGGGGGTATACTCAAACCTTAAATTCTGGAAGAGCTGGTTACAGGAAAGACACTGTCACATTCGTTTCCTGTCTGATCTCTACTGGCTTCAGTGTTTATTTCTTAGCTACAAGAGGAGCTGTGTGTGTGCCGGGGGGCGGGGGGTGTGGGCCATTTCCTGAGTGTTAATAGGATGTGGGACTGGTAATAAGATCAGATATGAAGCCACCAAAGGCTGAATTAATATCAGATTTCTTACCTTGAACAGAAAAACTGATTAAACTGACCTGCTGCTGTTAATAAGTTCTCAGGGTAACTGGGAGAAACAGTGATCATCTATGAATACTCATTAAGGTGTGCTTGGCTCATGACGAGCTCTCAGGGGAAATCCCATTTTAGGTGCAGCACTGAGTAATGCACACTTATACCGGTTTCATTAACCCTTGGATTAAATTATATACTGTGAAATGTTAAACTTTAATGTGATAAAACCTAATCCTGTTGTGATAGGCCTCAAGAATAAGTTCTCTATAACAGCATTACCAAAGTGTCGTGTCATTTTTTACTTGGTTTGGATTTGGTTTTGTTTTTTTGAGACAGTCTTTCTCTATGTAGCTCAGGCTGGTCTCAAACTCATAGCCATCTTCCTGCCTCAGGCTTCTGAGTGTTGAGGTTACAGGGTTTGCCACTCTGCTAAAGGGTTATCTCTTACAAATTCCATTTAACTTGAAACACTTACAATTCTGAAAGATTTAAAAAACTATATCCAGTAATATTCTGGATCCAAACAAAAAGAAAAGGGGAGAAAGGGCTTGATTTGTAGTTTTTGCTGATTTGCATAGTACAAATATTTCCACCATGGTTGATTTCAAGATACTAATGATTAAACAAGTTTAAAAAATTTCTGCATAATGGCTTTTTTTGGAGACAGGGTCTTGCTTTGTAGTTCAGGCTGGCCCTAAACTCACTATGTAGCCCAGGCAAGCCTCAAACTCAGCAATCCTTCTGCCTCTGCGTTCTGAGTGCCAGGATTACAGGCATGAGCCACCACGCCAGGTGGAATAATGAATTTAAACAGAACACTCCACACAATAAAAACTTCCTCTCATAAGCTTTTAATAGATTAATACAAGGAGCTTTGAGCTGGGAGACTGTGGAAAGGCCTAGTGTGCTTACAGAAATGTACTGAGTGCCCTATTACGGAGACTAAATTGGTGAAGATTCTAGAGAGAGGAGATGCCTTAGAACTGGCTTAGTAGTCATGGATCTGATGGCTTTAGGATCTTGAACTTCTTTTTTAACTCGGTGGTGCAGGATAATACTTGTAGCCTGTCTGTCTGGTAGATGTGATCTGATTAAATCTACCTCCCAAGCAAGGATGAAGTAGAGAAGATACAGTTGTCATGTCTTGATCTGTGAGCAGGGTCTCAGGTGTTGATCGAGGAAAATGGAGCCACTCCTCATGAGACTGAGGCCAGCCTTACCTTACTTGTTACAATTCTCTGCGCTCTGAGAACTGGCTTTTCTGTGGCTTTTGTCCTAATAACCTGTTTTTCTGTTTCTAAGGAGTCAGTAATTATATGTAATTGCCTTCCATAAAAGCCTTTTTAGAGTACTTTTATGTCACATTAGAAGAATTAAAGGGAATATTCTACTTTGTTCATTCTTTTACGTCATTTATTATTTTGTTTTTGGTCCATCACACATGTTCTTCATGGTCATATGTTTGCATCTGTGTTCAGTTGTTCTTGGATTCACAACCCATGCAGAACTAATGATAATCTTGTGCTATACCTTATCTTCCTATCTTACAGCAGACCTTAATTTCCAAAAATTCAATTTCTTATTTTTATATCAACCAGAAGACTCTACTTCATCTTTGAGGGGGAACTAGTTGCCTCTCTCTTGTTTGGCAGACCTCTAGAAACTTACAAAGTTATTTACCATTCACTGCTGATATAATTTTTGCTAGAGATTTAATGGTCAACAAATTATTTCCTGTTTTTCATATTTCAGTGTGAAAGTTACCTTTATTACTTTACTGACAATTGTGCTAGTGTAACATCCTGACTGGAAACTTTTTAGCTTTTTGCACAATTTATTCACTGACTTCCTAAATTTGATTTCTGGGGAACTCAATCCAGAAAAACAGGATTGGGCTAGGACAAAGGTCAGAATGGAAGCAATTTTCTTTGAAAAGCTATAGTTTTGGTAGTCTTCATTTACCAATATTAAAACTTTTATGTTAATTTCTAGGAGTAGTTCTTATACAACTACCTATAGTTCTTCATATGAAAATGAATCTATTTCCTATCTCTGAGAGCTGCTGTCATGTTGCTTCATTAATTTAGCTTTTTGACTTGGATATGTTTAATGCTAAGATGAAATATATTTCTTCTTAGTTACCCAGTTTAAACTTAAGGTGGATTTCAAAGAGTTGTTTTTAAAAGGTTGCCTTGAAAGTGGCAGGAAGGACATGCGTTGGTAAATTTCAAAGGGTAGCAAAAGTGAAATTAATGGTTATGTTTGTCTTTCTGGAAGGCACTGTATTTCTAATCAGTCATTTGGCAGGTGTCAGGCTCTATACTGTGGTAGAGTTGGGAGGGCTAATAAACTGAAGTCACAGACATTATTTGTATTGCTTTAGTTTCAGGAAGAAGAGAATACTGGAGTTGTGTTTACTAGAAGAAATAACACCTCTGTTAATCTAGGTGTTTACCAAAGGGAACTCAGAGAAATGGAAACAAAAGAAGTGATTTAAACCTACAACAACTCTAAATAGTTTTGACAAAGTATTGAGTTGGTGGGCACTTTCCATAAGTGTAACAGCAGCTGCATTTTGCCTGTATAAATGTACAAGCTGACTAAATATAATCAGAAAAGCAGTTTTGCCAAAGCTATACTACACTATGAAATGCAAATGAATTTTCTGAAATGGAAAATTGATGGTTTGGGCGTTCTGTATGTAGAGTGTGAGGGTAGAGCAACCTTACTTCTGAGTCCTGCCCTGCCAGGACTCTGATTTTGGGCAAATCACTCCTCTTTCTGCTTTGAATTGGGTGGAATGTGTAAGGGCTTATCTTATAAATTGAAATAATAATTCAAATAAAATAGTGAATACAAAGTATGATTTTTATGTGTGTACACAAATTGATATAGTCTTAGCAATGGAAGGAGTTATGTGATTAAACAAGAAAAAAGCCATTTTATAAGAAAAGACTTTGATATTTTTGAAAGTCATGTAATAATTGGCGTGACACAATACTGAGATAATTTGTAAAGAGGGAAAGCTTTATTTTAGCTCACAGTTTTGGAGGTTTTAGTCCATGGCCAGTCGGCCCCATTTTTGGCCCTGCGGTGAGGCAGTGCATCATGGCAAGGAGCACACACTGAGTAAAGACACTCATCTCATGACCCGGGTGGAAAATAGAGGGAGACTTAGGGTCTAGGGTCCATTATCCCCCTTGAAGGGCACATCCCATGACTGGAAAACCTTCATGAAGTGTCACCCCTTAAAAGTTCTATTATCTTCCAAAAGCACCAAGGAATGGACTAATATTTTAACACATTGGCCTTTAGGGACATTTGAAATCCAAACTATAGTGCTTAAAATCTGATTCTGCCAGTAGAATATTGTCCAAGAATTAATTTTCCTAATACACAACCTTACCTGATGGTGAAAGGACAGCTATTCTACTTAAAGAAGTGGTAATGAGTTGTATGTTACTTCTCCACAGCCAATAAAAGCTAGATTTCATGCCAACATCCAAGACAGAAAGATTCTTCTGTCTTGTGCATACAAATAAATGTAGGTACTTTTTAGGGGATGGTAACAGTTTCCAAAGCTGTATAATTTTTTAAAAATTGCTTTAGCCTCCTAGTTATCCACTTAGCAGAGAGGCATAGCAGCATCCTTAAATGATTGCTCAGGAGCTGAACTTTTGTAAGTTTGATAATCTTTGATAACTCTCAAATATTCTGATTCTCCCCTTTTGACACTCGGAAGTATTACATCTCTCTATCTCAACCTTACTTTGAAGTTAACCATGTCCACATGGTTTGATTTGGCAAATTAAATCTGAGAAAAAAAAGGCAAGATTCATGTCTCACTTCCACTGCTCTATCATCAAGGAAGCATGTGTCAAGATAGAATCTACTGGGCCAGGACGTAGCTCAGTAGCATAGAACCTGCCTGACAAGAACAAAGTCCTGAGTTTGATCTCCAGTACCATGAAACACAAACAAAACAAAACAAAACAAAACAGATAGGATCTTCTTCAGCCAACTCTGACAGCTGTTGTGGAGCATGTATTTGTAGCTGAGAAACAAATTATATCAGCCAATGAGACTCTGGGGTTGACACTGAGGTAGAGGCTAGCCTATCCTTATGAATCTAGGTGGTTTAGGGGAAGGCATCTGCTGGGGATAGACATGGATTCAGACACACCAAACAGTTTAACAGTCCATTGCCCAAAAAGAAAGATTCTTTATAGATAAAAACAGCTCACAAACAACAACAAAAATGACTCTTCAGAAGCTGCCTTGAGAGCTCTTATATTTATACCAAGATTTGCCCTCCCTTTAGATACTGCTCAGTGTGAAGGGTTGGTCCACAGACTTTCTGTTTTATAATCTCTGATTCAAAAACCTACCACTGTCAAAATGGTTTATAGTCTGGTCATTCTTACATCCTCCTCCATTTCCAACTCTCTTTACCTCTTTATTTCTTTCCTTTCTGAAAAAATCTAAGAGGTTGAAGCCATGTGGTATACATGTATAATCCCAGTTCTTGGGAGGCTGAGTCAGGAGGATGATGGATTCAAGGCCAGCCTGCATTAGATAGGGAGTTCAAGGCCAGCCTGTACTACATGGGGAAACACTGTCTTAGAATTTTTAAACAAGTGATTGAATATCTTTTTTGTTGGCTTCAGAAAAGGTTCTATCTAGCTTATGGTAGAGTCTGACCTCTTTCAACAAATAATACTAATATAAGGTGGTAAATGTTATACCATCAGTGACCATCAATTTATGTGGCTTAGCTTTGACCTTTATAACAGACAGGCCTGTTGGCCAAATCAAACCACACAGCATGAAATGTCTTAAGTGGAAGGAATATTTTGAAACTTCACTAAGTCTTAAGTTTGAGAAAGTCTCAATTAGGCAGAAACCACTTTTTTTTTTTTTGAGACAGGGTCTCGCTTTGTAGTTCAGGCTGGCCCTGAGCTCACTATGTAACCCAGACAAGCCTGGAAGTCAACAATCCTCCTGCCTCTGCCTCCTGAGTGCTGGGATTACAGGTTTGAGCCACCAAGCCTGGCATTTGTGGTCTGTGGTACTGACTGCTGGTGGGTGTGAGCCACCATGCCTGATATTGTTGTATGTGGTTACCAGGGATTGATCCAGGAACCTTGCACTTGCTAGGCAGGCACTGGAACCACTGAGCTAAATCTCCAGCCCAGAAACCAGTATTTTAAAGAAGAAAAAAAAAGGAGAATTATTAAATACATAGTTTAAGGAATTCTGTTAGGCCAGGATGTATACTTTGCCAGCACATATGATCTGCTCACTATTAAGTAATCAATCATTTTTGAAAACAATAGTTGGTAGAAATGATAAAATAACAAAGAAGAAACATAAACCTTGTCAAGTGGTTTGAACTATAGCCAGGACTGACAATGTCAGAAAATACTTTGCTGTAGATTGTACTTTTTATAAGGCATAGACTGATTATAAGAATTTATCACTTTAGTTTTATTTAAGCTTTCTCAATCCAAGAGATAATTATAATACAAGTGAAGAACAAGTCAGGGATGTCTTTTTAGAAAACATTTTATTCATTGAAGCATACATTTAAAAAGACATAAAATAATTTAACAAACAGACAAAACAGTACACATGCCACCAAACTAACTATAGCTGTTTCCCAGCAAGTAGCACATATATTTTAAAACATTTTGGCATGTAGAGGTCATATAAGGTCCTAGACTCATAATATATGCACATTGAAATACTGTATTCTAAGTGCTTATAAGGATTTCTTTTGAATAGGGGATTTTGAATTATAAAACTGTGAATGGCTTATCGGATGCAACCAAGTTCATTTTTGTTTTAACAAACCACAGTAGTCTTGCTCGCAGAAAACTGAACCTGAAAGTCATCTGTATTTCTGCAGTGAGCAGCCCCCAGCTAGTCTGTGCTGTCAGTGGGACTTGTGGAGCGTGTGCTATCTCCAGCAGGCGTGTTGTGTCCCCTTTGACTGGGAATCGCAGGAAGAACTCGATTTGTTCGCAGAGGTTCTCCAGACAGAACTGGGGAGAGGAACAGAATGGGATAAGTTCAAGATCTCTTTGTCTCAGATGCTTCTGAGACACTGTGTAGAAAGATAAGGGTTATTGTTAAAGGAATGGGGGCATTTCCACAAAGCTTGTTTTGCTCAGAGCTGGACTGCCAGGAAAGCTGTGTTGGGTAGCCATTTGGCTCACCATACTCATCACATCTCACCAGGAATTTCAAATGCTCACAAACATCAGACTAAACCAAGCTTGCTCACTATGTGACTGAGTTCTCTAGGCCTGGTAGAGCCGCTGTGGATGGTCGAGTCAGCACGTGGCTCCAAAGCTGTACCTTTATGCAATCTCCAAAGGGTCTCAGGTTCTTTTAGAAGGGCTCAGAATTCTTTTTCTCTCTCTAAACTGAACAGAGATTTTTGTCTTCTCTCCTGTGAAAGGCAAAGTTTGGGGCACTACCAAAGCAAACCTCTCTGTGGCTTCTCTAACCTCCCCCTTCAAGTCTGAGGACGCTTTCCTTAATTTGATGGCTTTGTGGCTACAGTTCTGCTTAAAGATGGATTCATACTTGAATTTCATGCAATGCTAAAAATAGACACCATCTCAGTTTCTCACTGTGCACAAATCAGTGAGGGCCAAAAGAATCCTCTGTCAAGGAAGAGCATGAGGTTTCTGCTTCTGCCTCTGTGACTTAGAACACATTATTCCACGTCTTAGTTTACCCATCTACAGAAAGATGAGGTTGTACAAAGACCTCATTGTTTTTATTTGAAGGGTTCTAGGACTCTTAGCTGGTCCCCTTTAAACTCTAGCCTGGAAGAGAAAAGGCATGTTGGATATTTCTTCTGCGCAAACAGTGTGTCAAATGTTTTACATATGTAGATGCACCACTGAACTTTCCCAACAGCCTTATCAGAGTGGCACTATGGTAGGCCACACTGAGGTTGAGGAACTTATCTGAAAGAGGACAGCTTTAACATAATCTAACCTACAATTAAGAGGAGGTAGAGGGGTCCCCTGTGAGTGAGTGTGTGTGTATGAGTGTTTGTGATAAGTAAGCAGGGTGGAGTAGGAAGATAAAGAAGGAAGGAAATTAGATCTAGAAAGTGCTGCCATTTCATAAGACAGCTGACTTGTATCCTGTAGTTTTGGTCCTGACTTTGTTGCTTATTAACAAGGTGATGTTGGGGAAGCCATGTGTACTTTCTGAAGTTGGCTTTGGCCTCTTCAGAATGGGAATAATAATAAAACTTGCCTTGGAGTATAAATATCCAAAAACATCAAAATCTCTAGATGTTGGGCCCAGTAATCTACTTTATAATAACTATTCCAGGGGAATTTTTAGGCAATTCAAATTTGAAGATTACTTGTCTAATAGAATATATTTTATATTATGAAAGTTCTGGGATATTTGAGCATAATATACTATAAAATAAACCATAATGCCAAATAAATAAATCAAATAATCCTGATGAAAAGCATCCCCTTTCTGTTAAGGAATGCATAGGTATAATACAGAGATGTTACATAATTCTGTGCATCCAATACAGTAGGGAATCCAATATTAAAAGGCCAGCCTTGAGACTATTTAAAAAGCCTTCTTAAAGACACTGAATAATATGTAGCAAAACAGACTTCTGTTACTGTTTTTACACCTCAAACACATAAGTTCCTGAATGGACTATTCGTTTATGTACATACATATAAGGCAAGATATATGTAATATATGTGTATATATACATATATATATATATATATATATATATATATATATATATATTTTTTTTTAAAGCATGACTGAGTTTGCTGGACTTTTGATGATGCCTCTATTTTCCTGCAACTGTTGGCACTTGATGTTCTTTTAAAAATGGAAAGAAAGTGAAATACTTTTGAACTGTGCCTAGGCATGTTACTAGTTGCAAAGGAAGATTTATACTACTTACATTTTTGGTCTGGGAGGGGAGCGAGGTTGTTCCGAGTAAAAGGAAGATCCCTGATTTTGGGTCTGTTTGGGGAGAGATGCTGTAGGTTTTGTCCTGGAGACAAACATAGTTGCATCAATCACTGAAGATTCAACCCAGTGCAAATTATAAGATTTAAAGGGCGAATGAATTGTAGCAGTTGTTAGATGTCACTAAATTTAAGGTGTTAACAAGAATAATGAAAAGAATAACAACAGCCATGCTTTATTGCATTTTTAGTACATGCTACTCACTTTCTAAATGAAAAGGTACCAGAAATAATTTTTTCAATCAACTAGTTTAAATAATTATTTTTTTTTGCTCTTTTGAGACAAGATCTTGCTTTGTAGTTCAGGCTGGCCTTGGAGTCACTATGTAGTCCAGACTAGCCTTGAATTTATGGCAATCCTCCTGTCTCTGCCTCCCCGGTGTTGGGATTACAGGTGTGAGCCACTATGACTGGCTTTAAATAAAAGCTTATAAATGGCAAAAGTTGGTCCATTCACTCTATAAAATGTAAAGTTGGAAAAAAATAAAAGTAATACAGATTTGGCACAGTTTATCCATCTTTGAGAAGTATTGATGAGTAAGATTGTCTTTTACCTAAAACAGTGTTTCTCAGTGCTGACAATGCACAGAAATGGTGGGAATTCAAATGAAATTATTGCTGTCCTGGTTACACCACAACTAAATCAAAATACCTCTAGAGGTGAGGAGTCAGATTATCATCAGCTCTCAGGTAATGCAAATGTATGGCTGGATTGTGAATCACCTCGAATACTGCTGAATTAACCACTGGGGAAATCGTTATTCTTTAGCTTTGGTTTCGCAGTGGTATCCTGGAATTGTGTGACAGTTGAACCTGCTCCAGAGAGTTGATGATTACATTTTGGGGAATTTTATGAGCTGGTTTATATTCCCTTTGAAAAATTTTCTTTACTGAGGACTGAACCCAGGGCCTCGTACATGCTAGGTGAGCATTCTACTACCAAGCAATGTCTCCAGCCCATGGCCATGCTGGAAGTATTTGTACCATAGAAGTAAGCAAACACTGATTTTGCACCCTGAAGCCAGTCATTAAACATCGAACAGACTACTCATGACAGGAAATGGATATTCTAAAGATCTGAGGAATACCTAAAATTTAGGTAAGTCCATTTTTAAAGTTGACAACATAGCATAATGAATAGGAGCTTGAACTCTGGGGTTGGAAAGAATTAAACTCAAATTCCTGCTTCCATGTGTTTTAACTAAATAACTGTGGGCAAATGACTTAACTTTTTAAACCACCATTTCCTTTTATATTGAATGGTGGAAATAATTTTCTTTTCCAGTTCTCTTTAAGATTACATTGGTGACCATGTGTAAAACATTTAGCTTGCAAAGTAAGACTCAGTCAACTTTATCAAAATACTCCAAAAAACAAAAACAAAAACTCAAAACAAAGCAAAACCCACACAAAGGAAGCGAACAGAAAGACAGACAAACTGCCATAATGGTGGACTATGCAAGAACAGCCACCTAAGCAATGTCATTTGATGGAGATTGACAAAATGTCCAGTTTTTCTAGATATGTCCTTATATTTTATTGCTTTAAGTTTGAAAATCAAATGATTTCACTATCCATTCCTAACAAAATATTCTTGGGTCAAAGTACATTAGACTTAAATTGGTTCATACCTTAATTCTATGAATAGCACAAATTTGTAAGACCAAGAGTCAAGCTAATCGTGAATAATGTTTATTGAGCACTTACTAGTGTGACGGACCAGGCCAACTGCTGTAGGCACATCTTTCCTTTTAATATAGTACCTTGTGGTTTGAAGATCTAAAATGTGCTCACAAAATGGGAAGTGACAGGGCCTTGACCCAGATCAGATCTATCACACACTAAAATTTGCGCTCCTAAGCCTCCTTGAGAATTAAAGCAATGTTGTTAGGATGGAAGTAGTGGACAGAGAGGAGTTTGATCAGGGATTTGGAAGAATGGAAGAGAATTCAATCTTATGGTGGAGCTACATGTAGCCCAAAGCTCTCTTCGTGGTACGGCAGGAACTTCTAGGGAAAATGTAGCTTGTGGAGAAAGAATTGAAGACTACTATTCTAAAAAAGTGGGCAAGAAAGGTTTTCACAGTTATATGAAGGAACCATTTTTTTTCTTTTTGTACCAAGGATGGAACTCAGGACCTTGCACTTTCAAGGCAGGCACCAGAACTATTGAGCTAAATCACTGGCTGAAAGATTAATAATAATATATTTAGTGATCATCTATTGCAAACTCACTGAATTACAGACTCTAGAGGGTACAAAAGAGTAGGATATGTGAAGGGATGTAGAATTTTATAATTTACATGAGATGAAAGGTGGTAAACCTGTGAGTAGTGCTGTTGTATTAAAGTGGATTGCCAGCTTGATTGGCTAGGAGCCATCTGGAATGTGGCTCTGGTGCGTCTTCATAGGTCATGGAGGTGTGACTTTGGGGTCTATACACAGTCCTTCACCCCTTTCTCTGACTCTGTTTCCTCTTTCTGCTAATGTTTCTGTCTTCTGATATTGATTGAATCTCCTAAAACCATGAGCCAAATTCTTCTCCTCCCTTAAGTTGTGAGTGTCTTATGTCTCAGTGTCAAAAAAGCCAACCAATATCGCTGTGATAGAGAATGTTAAGGCATCACAGGGGAATATAGGGTCCCCATGGTAAATATATTCTTGAATCATACAGGCCTTGTTTGTCTGCTTTGCCACTTCCTAGGTAGCAAGGCCTCAGGCTCTTCACCTATGAAACAGGAGTTAAAAACTCTGGTAATGCAGTTGAAAGTGATATGCTCACTAAGGTAGAACTATTTTTTTTTTTTTAACAAGGCATAGTAAAAAAAAAAAGGTATAGGAGTGTTAAGCTGGCTCTTAAAGATTGCAGGAATCTGTCATGCACACAGCATACAGAAACCAAAAACACAGGTAAAGACGTCATAGAGGGCAGAGGTAATAGAGTTTTAAGGAACTGAGAGATATTCAAGGAACTGTCGAAGGGGTTTGGGATGGCAGGTACACAAGCTGACAGGGAAGCAGGCCAGACAGTGACGTGAGTGCTTTGTCTACTCAGTTTAGGAATCTGGCTTTTGTCCTGCAAGGATGAAAAGCCACCCATGGCTTCAAACACAGGGTCCACAAGAATTGATCTTGTGAACCAGAAGAGTACATTATTACTGGGAAAGTCTATCCAATTAAGGATAGGGAAGTTCTCTCATGAGAGAGAAGGGAAGTGAGCACTTTCTTACTTTCCTTGCCATGGCTTGAAAATAACCATGCTAGCAGGAAGCACCACAAAGATTTCTCTTCCATTGTCTCTGAAAGCTGATCACATGAGTTGAGCTGAGGTGCTCCAAATTCCCTCTCACTGGAATGTGGTCACACCCCCATCCCTCCATGTCTAGATCACAAACAGGTCTCAGTAAATGTTCAGCAATCATTATTACAGTTCAAGGTCCAAGGTTGCAGTGGTAAACTCTGGATAGCAGCAGTCCAGAATTCATTCACACAGTAGCACTGCGGGCCTGCTTTATTTCCACTGAATCTGGAGTAAGAGAGGAGAAAATTCAAAGATAAAGGGGCTCTCCAAGTTCAAGTCAGTGGCACAGTGGTATGATTTACAATATCCAATTGCTTTAGCACATTAAGATTTTTCATAAAATATCAAAGCTCAGTGTAGAAATATGTTTTTTTTTTTTTTTGAGAAAGGGTCTCGCTTTGTAGTTCAGGCTGGCCCTGAGCTCACTATGGTGCCCAGGCAAGCCGCCGCGAACTCAGCAATCCTCCTGTCTCTGCCTCCCGAGTGCTGGGATTACAGGCGTGAGCCACCACGCCCGGCATTGTGGTATGCGGTGCTGATTGTTGGTGGGCGTGTCTCCACAGCCAGCATTATATGTGGTTACTGGGGATCGAACTCAGGGCCTTGCGCTTGGGAGGCAGGCGCCGGAACCACTGAGCTAACCCTCTGGCCCTAGAAATATGTTAAGTTTCAACTTGCCTAGACTATCAAAGATTTCAGTGGATCTTTTCAACTGCAGTGCAGAAGCCTCAGCAGTTCTAAAAGCAAAGCATCAAGTTGAATTAAAAATATTCACAAAAATGAAGTTTGTGAGACAAGGAAATCTTTTATTTTTGGGAAGGATAATGTAATAGATAAGAAAATTAGATAGGAAATAATTGGTATACAAAAACCTAGATTTCAAGGTATAGGGAGACAAACACCTTGCCTTGATGACACCTCTATTCAGGAGCTCTGGATGTATCACTAATGGGCTATAAGATCGAGAAAATCATTGATGTTTTCTGGGTTATGTGACTTGTAACTGGAAAGGGCCCCATGTGTCCAGACAGAACACTGTGGCCCAAAAGGATGTTTCTTGCTTAGTCAATCAGGATTCACTAAGGAAAACAGAGACCTGTCCAGGTCTTCCAAATGGAATTACATATAGAAAATGGATTGTACTTTGACGTCAAACAGAGAGCAAAATGAAAGAACAGCCCAGAAATTAGCTACAGCAGAATGATACAATATCCTCTTAGTGGAAAGAAAAGCAGGAGGAGAAGGTATTACCAAGGCTCAGCTGCCAGCAGGAGCCGGCTCCACAGAACAAGGGGCTGTGTGGAGGGAGGCAGAGGAGATAGAGCCTATTGGGAATTCCACAGGAAATATGGATACTGCTGGCAGAGAAATGATTTTCTATTCATTTCCTTCTATCCTTAATTTTCTGTCAGTGTCTCTTATTGGCTAAAACTACCTGACAAGGAGGCCAAGGGAGCAGAAACCTCTCAGAGCAGAGCAGAAGAAGACGAGCAGTTGACTGGTATACTTGTATTTGCTTAAGTAATTTCTTCTCCTCCCCTCTCTTCTCTGTCTTCTCCTCTCTCCCCCTCTTCTTCCCTTGCTTTTCCCTCTTTCCTTCTTTCCCTCTTTCTCTCCTAGTTTTTCCCTCCTTCCCTCCTCTTCCTTTCTTTCTTTCTTCATCTTGAGCTCAAGGGTTCCTTCTGGCTTAGCCTCAGAGGTAGCTGTGACTATAGCGATATACCACTCTATCTGGCCTATGGTTCACCATCTTTAAAATAAAGGACACTTACAGCTTGACTCTCAGTGTAGGGTAGTGCTTAGCCTCGGGTCTTACCCACAAAATGTGTAAGTACATGTAAACAGTGTTACATACAACTCGGTGTCTTGCTTTACTTTTATCAACTCATTTAATTTTAATCGCTACCTGCAGTGCTGTAGTTAGGGTTTTTTTCCTCTCACTATTTTCAGATGAGGAAAAAAGACTCAGAGAGATTAAATTCCAGTAAATAAGTGGCAAAGCTGAAGTTTGAACTTGGTCTGATTTTAGAATCCATCTCCCACTTGTTGCTATATACTGTCACCTGGTAAAGTAGTATGATAAATGTTCAGTAACTACTTAACAAGTGACAGGATAGCTAAGATTCTTTCCTTTAAAAATCCTATGACTTTCTGGTTAAACATGAGAAGAAAGTCAATTTAAAGTCAGCTTTGGCTGGGGCTGTTGCTTGTTGTAGAGCACTTGCCTAGGATTCATGAAGCCCTGGGTTTGATCTCTAGAACCTAAAAAAAAGCAGTTGAATCATTGAATCATTTCAGCAAATCTGTATCCCTTAAATATCATTTATAGGCTGAAGACTCTTGAGACATTAATATTAACATGATTCACTTGTTTTGAGTACTTATAATTAGCAGTAAAAAATACTGGTTGAGAAAAATTGCTTTTATATAATCCAGCTAATGTTTTAAGATTCCTTTGGAGAATTTGAATTCTTCTTTTTGCTGCTCTACTGCCCTAGGATTTTTCTAGTTACTTCCTTGATAACTAAGCAAATCCTTGAACCAGGTTTCATAGTAATGTCCCTTATTTTAAATAAAATGGAAATTTTTGGATGACATGTGGGGCAAAGTCTACAAGTTTTCTATTCCTTTTCCCTTAGGAAGACAAATTTAATTTTTGAAAAGACAGTAATGTGCCCAGCTAAAGGATTAAATTTCCCAGTCTTCCTTGTGGGTAGGTGTGAACTCATGATAAAAGTTTGAGCCAGTGAGAAGAAAGTAGAAGGGGGGCTCTGTGAGCCTTCTTAACAGCAGCTGATTCAGCTGGGGAACACCCATTTATACTCATCCTTCCTGTTGCGCCACCAGTCTTTGAAGTCACTTGGAGGGTAGAAGTCATATTTTAGGTGAAGGAGCACACAGACTGAAGGAGTCTCCAAGTTGTGGAAAATGCCCATTTCTTTCATGTGAGAAAAACTGAGGCCTTCACTAAAAGAAGAACTTAACAAATGTAAGGATGTAGCTCTTGGTACTAGGAAGTTTTTCTCTAGGACCTGAGAGACATTCTCCAGAACACAATCATCAAAATAGTGAGATTTCTACCTCCAAGGACTGTCCTGGAGGACAGAAGCCCAATGTTGATAATCACCAGACAACAAACATAGCCAGTCTAGTTTAATTTACACCAGCCAAATGTTTGCACTTTTTACTTCTCTGACTCTGACCCTCTGTGCTCCTCCTTAGTTATTTGCTTTTTGTTGGCCTTGGAAATTGCTAATTTTGTAGGTCACACAGCTGGATAACGTATTATGAATCACGTACCAGCTTTTCTATAGATAAGAACTGTGACTTTTGGGTCATGATGGTAACAGTTGCCAAGGTTACTGTTGAGAATTTGAAGGTCACAGTGTTGCTACCAACTCTTGGGCCTGTGTAGATGTCCCCAGGTGACCTTTTGATGTTAGAAAACTACTGCAGTCATTTTCTGAACATGCTCCCATGATGAGCCATGAAGATTGATTATGCATGTGAAGAATACTGATTATTTCACTTCCAAGAACCATGCTCCATGCCTTGAACTACCCTGTTTCTTCAGCTAATAAATATTCACAGATACTATCCTTGATGAGATAGATCTAAAAATTCAGGCCTCCCACCATACTTAGTTGTCTTGTGAATAAACTCTTTCTCTCACACAATAATTATTTCAATATTTTGTGTCCTATGCAATGGGCAAAAATGGGCCTGACTCAATAATAAATATAGTAACTTAATTGTAATTTTGAATTTCTGCTATGGATAGCTGAACCCAATCCTAATTCCTATAAAAGAGACATCCCAAGACTGTATATAGAATAGAAACACATTTTAAAGTTTTCAAATAAAGAAGGTATTAGTTTGGCTAGGACAGTACTAACTTCAGAAAGCAAGCTAGGCAAGGCCTTGCAGGTCATTAAATTGTCAAGAGATGGCTGAACCATGTCTCCTCTTTCTTATCCTTCTGTGAAAAAAATTTCAAAAACATTACTCATTCATGAGCCAACTGCTTCAGTGTTTTGAGAATAAAAAAACTCGAGTAGAGTTCTTTCTCAGATTAGGAAATGGATTTAATGTGTTTGTCCATATTTATCCTCTGCTTAAATATGTATAAATATGTATGAGGGAAACTATATTCTACTTCAAAGCCTTCATGGATCAGGCATATATCAGTGAGAGAAGAGAGTCCCCACCCTGCATATTAAATAAGAAGGCATGTACCTCGTTCTAAAAAACACATGCTCCCCTCTTCTGCTTAAAAAAACCCCACACACAACCCTTTTGGTCTTTCATTTCCTAATTTTGACAGAGCTGTGGGCTCAAGAAAGACATCACATTCTCTCCTAACCTCACTGTAGGAAAAACAACAGCAGAAACACACTGATGAAGAATCAGTGGTGCGGACTGGCTTGCCTTGGACAGGGGTTACTCATTCGCAGCTCCCTATTGCAATGTGAGACTTTGGGTTCATTGCTATCAGATTTTCACCTTTCACAATAGAAGCTAGAATGTTTTGGTTTTTATAAAGTGTCATGTTTTAAATATTGGCAATTAATTCATTTCAAAACAAACCAAGGTGCTACGTGACTGAACAGTTTTGGAAGCTGTTTTGCAGCCCCAGGCATTCCTAGGCTCTAGAGTGCATCTGAATCATACATGAGTCATTTTTTAAAGAATTAAAACAAATGATTTTTTGTGGGCTGGGCAAGTAGTTCAGTGGTAGAGTGCTTACTAGCATGTACAGGTCCTGAGTTCAGTTCCCAGTACTGAAAAAACTGTTTTGTATGATGAGTGTGTTTATAAGAAAGACTATATATGTATGTATGTACATAACATATAAATTCTTTACTATGATACATTTATTAAAATGGGTGTGTACATAATTCAAGTACATAGATATAGACATATATGTGAAATATCTCTGGAAAGATTTTTAAAAATAACATGCGTAACTTTGTATGAAGCACACTGAGAGAAGCAGGGAAAAAATTGCCATGTAATCCTTTGGCATGTGTTAAGACTTAAACCATAAACTTGCAAATGTGTTATCCACTTATATAAAACTGGGATTGTTATTTTCCTCCCTCACTTACCAAGATTTTGGATCAGGATGTCTTTGGTGGGGACTCAATGCCTAATTTTAAAATAATCACACTAACAAATCAATTCCTTGAAGGTGATTTTGCTACCCCATGCCTGGTTAATAGTTCTTTCAGTAGAAATAGTAATGTTTCTGTTCCAAGCTGGTTAACACCACACATCATTGCTGGAAAGACAAGAAAGCACATCACACACTCTAACCTGATTGCTCTCAGAGTGGAAAGACAGAACGTTTCCATGGCCTGGGCAACTCCAATCAGTGATAGTCCAGGAAATGCAGCACAAAAAAGTGGCCTTATTCACTCATCTTACTCATGCTATGCCCGACATGCGACTGGCCTCCCAGTCCCTAGCCTGGAAGCTTGGGAGAGGCCTCTGGTGCGGACACTATCAGGAATGAAGAAGAGGAAAGCAAGAGCATTACCGAGAGGAGGGTTGTGTAGATGAGGAAGATGTGGTGGCCCAGCGAGCTCCTGGGGACCTGGGCGGCCAGCGAGCATCCTGTCTAGCAGCTTCTCAGAAGAAGACACGGTCCACGCTTTGTAGGGGAATATCTGACTAGAATCACCCTTCCAGGGCTTATCTAACAGCATCTGGCAGCCAGTCCTGTTATTTAATAAATCTTGCTCACTTCGACTTTTCTGAGATTGCTGGGCAGTGTGCTGAGTGTCAAGACTCAGGGCAGCTTGGGATGTCACCCCGTGGCAAGCTGTTAGGAGATTATTGCCCAGGTTAATGGGCGGGAGACTCTGTGTTCTGATAGGTGGAAGCCCTTTGCGGGCTGGAAGTTTCTTTTCTGACAAAAGATACTTTGAATTCTCTGAGGTCCTCTTCTTAAGGTTAACCATAGCCAACTGGTCCCTGGGGTGTTCTTGGCAGTTGGTATCCATAATGCTGTCAAAGGTGGTGATGATGTCATCAACTTCTGAGGTGGCCTCGCCGGTGGGTTGGTCCTTGCTGGGATCCTTCTGATGGGCTTTCTGCTCTACTTTCTTGTTTTTGGAGAAGATTTGGTTGAGCATGTTGAACCGTCCTTCCTTCTTCTGGGGCCGACTGTTTTGGGGAGGCAGGTGTCTAGCGGGCTCTGATCTACAGAAATATGAAGAACAAAAATGGTACGTGGAAAGTAGAGGAAATATCACTAAACAAAGTGCTGAGCACCCATTCCATCTAGCTGACTGGGTTGTATGGGATTGTCCACAGATAACCTCAAAGTCCAGTGGAGTCAAAGCTGCTGCGCGAGAACTCACACCCTCCGTGGTCCCCGCACACTCAGTGCTTTCTTGTCAGATTCCTCTCACTCCTTCAGGGCCCATCCTTTTAAAGCATACTCCCATGTAATCTATTTTAACTGAGAGATAAACTGACACTAATGTGCTCTGTCTGTCTGTCTGTCTGTCTTTTTTGCTGATGCTGGGAATTAAAGCCAGGGCCTTGTGCTTGCAAGGCTAGAGCTCTACCACTGAGCCAGCCCACTGCACTCTCTCTCTCTCATTGTTCGTTTTTGTGTTCTCTTTTTAAAGATAGTCAAAAGGAATATGAGCTGTAAGTAAAGAGAAGAAGGCCAAGAGGTTGAGTTCAGGTTGCATTTAATAAAAAGAGCGTAATAACTATGGACATGGGGAGTGTTTTAAATATTTATCTGAAAGGAGCCAGGCATGGCGGCTCACACCTGTAATCCCAGCACTCAGGAGGTAGAGGCAGGAGGATTGCTGTGAGTTCAAGGCTAGCCTGGGCTACACACTGTGTTCAGGGTCAGCCTGAACTACAAAGTGGGACCTTGCCTAAAAAAAAAAAAAAAAAGCTTTCTCTGAAAGAGAAATTCCAGGAAATTTGGACAGAAGGACAGAGTGCAGATCTAATCCATTCCAGGAAACTTGCTTATTTTGTGTTGTTTGTGTGTTGTGTTGCTTTCACTTTTACTAACTCTTCTGTTGAAAATACATTTTTTATAAAAGGATACAGAACAAAACAGGGAGAGAAGGCTTAGTATGAATTCCAGTTAAAGAGTGTTCATGCCAGAAGATGGGTGTGGCAGTGGAAGAAAAATGATAAATGCCCAAAGCACAGGCAAATTCTAAAGAAAAACACTCAGCTGTTTGTCTGGCTCTACTTATGGCAAGGGATTTCCTGGAGTGCTGTTCTTTTTTTTTTTTTTTTTTTTTTAGAAACAGAGTTTATGTAGTTCAGGTTGACTTTGAATCACTGTGCAGAACAGGTTGGCCAGTGATTCTCCTGCCTCAGCCTTCTCCCAGCTGGGATTATAAGCATGCACTGCTGCTCCTGGAACTAATTCTATTTTTCTTCCTTGGAAAATTCTGTTTGTTTGTGTTTTTTTTGAGGCAGGAGTTGAATTAATACTTTCTGCAGAATGAATAAATAATGCAAGCTGACCCATATGAATACTGTTAAGATTCAGGAAATACTATTACTCTTGGGAAGTAGATACTGTAATCTGTTGAAAAACATCGCCACTTATTTTGGGAGCATATAATGAATGTCTTCTGTATAGGTCACATGGCACATAATTGAATCTTTGCTTCCTTGATATACTTTTATGTTTATTCATTTGCCTTTCAATAAGCTTTTTTGAAATATTTAATTATAGACTCAATACTTCCTGAAAGAACTGCAGGGGATATCTGACATCCTTTCAGGTTTCCCATGGAAATATGTCCCTCGGCTTATTGTTACTACAACATCTCCTATGCTTTTCTCTTCCTCTTGTCACAGGCTCTGACTTAGGCCAGCAGGTCTCAAACTGTGGTTCGCTGAATGCTCTGGGAGGCACATTCCTGGCTCTTCGAGTTTCATGAGGTTAATGCTATATTCATTATAACACCAAGATGTCAGTTGTCTTTTCTGCTGGGTTCTTTTGCATCGATGATGCAGTAGAATATGAGTAAAGTTTCAGGAACCTCACCACAAAGGAGCACCACTATGTGTCAATCATGTACAGTTTTTTTTAAAGGGCATTTGACTTAGTATTTTCCTATTGGGGTAGTAAAGTAATTAATCTGGTAACCATTTACCCAAGAGTATATATATTTTTTAACTGAAATGAGAAACAGGAGCAATTGTCCTCTACACAGATGTTTGACAGTTGTCAGAAGGCACCTATGTGCTTTCATGGAACCACACTGTCATGCCCATGACAAAAGTTGAGTTTGAAGCAAAAATTAAGATTTAGGAAACATAAATTCATACTGTAAGCTTGATAGCATCCCAATACATAAAGGTTGTTCTGAAGGGATCATTGCTACTATTAACAAATGACTTTTTGATATTGTACATGAACTGTATCATTTTAAAGACATAATTAAGTGAACCAATATTTTCTAACTGACCAATGCAAAGAATAAAATCATGCATGGGTATCAGACCTATTTAAACT
Source organism: Thryonomys swinderianus (assembly GCA_004025085.1). Lineage (NCBI taxonomy): Eukaryota > Metazoa > Chordata > Mammalia > Rodentia > Thryonomyidae > Thryonomys > Thryonomys swinderianus. Next base: position 34,358 of record PVIC010005841.1, read on the forward strand.
GTATAATATTAGTAATAGATTTTAATGGACCAAAGTACAACAAATTCATTGATATGATGATAGAGACCACATTGTTAATCTAATAGTTTACAGAACTAAAAGTTAATAGCTTAAGAAACTTTTAATTGCTAGGAAAAACATCATCTGAGATACTTCTCACTTGTCCAACAGCCTATCTATGGAAGGCCAGATTTCATCGTACACTTCAAGGGAAGCATTGTGTCACATCAGATTAAATGCAGGTGCTATGTGGAAACCCAGCTGCCTTCTACTAAGCTTCTAGAAAGACAGAAAAGAGATTTACAAAAGTGTCAAGCACTGTGGCTCTTATGAAAATTTGTCTCAGAAAGCAGAATACTAAATAAAACATTTATATTTTAATTAAAATATGGGATTTATGTTAACAGGGAAATGCCGTGGGTTTATTACTAAATGAATAACTAAGTATTTTATTAAACATTTCTTGGTTTTAATTTTTAACACCATAAGTATTAATGAGGTAACTCCCAAATAACTTTAAAGTTCTTATCACTTTTTGAGACTACAAACGGGCCTTGTGAGTGAAAAGTTTCAGCACTGTTTAGACAAAAGGAGGGTGAAGAGACTGCGGAAAGGAAAAAGAAGGAAGCAAAGATTCAAGTCTAATAATCTAATAATGAGTGTAAGGATGATGGATTTAGGCTTTACTATTACTATTCCACACAGTCAAGAACATTTCATTAATGTTAGATAGCAGTAAACACATGTAATTAATTGTAATAAATGTAATAAACACAATTATTTATGTATGTAATTATACTAAATTTTTGCTGGTTTTGCCTTGGTGTTTGAGAAAATTGGTCCAGTTTTATACATTGTTAAGGGGAAGAGACACACGAGTGCCTGTTGATGCCCTCACCTGCTTTCTTGGGAGAGGAGCTGGATGCAGGCTGTGTGGCCACAGTACGCGGCATAGGCCAGAGGTGTGCTTTCGTTGATGTCTCTCAGGTTGCTGTCCATGCCCAGTGCCAGCAGTGACTGGACACATTCTGCCTTTCCTGCAGCCGCGGCCCAGTGCAGGGGCGTCCTGCAGGAACCACACAGGGAAAGCACATAAACGGTATAGGTTGCTTAGCTGGCAACAGCTCCCACACAAAGTCCAGGTGAAGTAGGAAAATCTTGTTGCTATTTAAAGTATGAAAAAAGTACACATGAAGCAGAGCATGAAGATGAAGGTGGATTTGTAGGGGAGCCTCTCCTCCAGATCTAAGCATTCTCTGTCTTTCCATTTACATGGGCCTTTCTGAGAATTTCCTCAAAGAGGAAGGACTGGGTCAAAAGTATGAACAGGCCAAACTGCCTTCCAGGAAGATTGACTCAGCTTCTCACAGCTGAGTCCTTACTTCTTCCCTAATATAAGGTATTAGCACCATTTTTCAAAACATTTGCCAATGTTGTAGGTAAAAATGATATTTTGCTTTTGATTTCTTTACTTTCAAAATATGTTTATTAGTCATTTGAATTTTTTCACTGAAATGACTCATTGCTGGGTATGATGGTGCATGCCTATTATCCTAGCACTCTGGCAGACTGAGGCAGGAGGATCTGAACATCAAGCCCAGTCTGGGCAACATAAGAACTCAGTAAAATTCTGTCACAAAATAAAAAGTAAAATAGGGCTGGATATGTAGCTCAGTGTGAAGGCTCTGGGTCATTCAATCTTCAGTACTGTAAAAAAAAGAAAGAAAGGAGAAATGACTCTTAATGACCTTTGTTCAATTTTCTATTAGTGTCAAGGTTTTTCTAACTAATTTGTATGGGGTTTTTATATATTAAAATATATGTCTTTTATTTTTATGCAAACATTTCATCTAATTTCTTACTTGGCATATATATATATATATATATATATATATTTTTTTTTTTTTTTAGATGACTCACTTTGTAGTTCAGGCTGGCCCTGAGCTCGCTATGGAGCCCAGGCAAGCCTCAAACTCAGCAATCCTCCTGTCTCTGCCTCCCAAGTGTTGGGATTACAGGCGTGAGCCACCAAGCCCGGGACTGTGGTATGTGGTATTGACTGCTGGTAGGTGAGTCACCACGCCCAGCATTGTATGTGGTTACTGGGGATCAAACCCAGGACCATTGTGCTTGCGAGGCAGGTGCCGGAACCACTCAGCCAAATCTCTGGCCCAGGCCTATAATTTTTGAGTGATTTATCCACAATTTTTTAAAACAATCATCATTACCTTTCCATATTTTTATCTTTTATAATGTATGCTTAGAAATTTCCTCAAATTTACCTGAGAAGGTAAATATTCAACAGCATTTAAACATTTATTGAACTAAAGGAACAGTATTTTCTTTTTTTTGCTTTTTGAGACAGGGTCTTGCTTTGTAGTTCAGGCTGGCCCTGAGCTCACTATGGTGCCCAGGCAAGCCACTGCGAACTCAGCAGTCCTCCTGTCCCTGCCTCCTGAGTGCTGGGATTACAGGCGTGAGCCACCATGTCCAGCATTGTGGTATGCGGTGTTGATTGTTGGTGGGCGTGTCTCCACGCCCAGCATTATGTGTGGTTACCGGGGATCGAACTCAGGACCTTGTGCTTGCGAGGCAGGCGCCGGAACCACTGAGCTAACCCTCCGGCCCAGGAACAGTATTTTCTTAAGAAAATAAATGAAAAGCCAGAAAGTAGGAAAAAGTATTTACAAATCATATATCCAAAATGTGCTTGTAATTTTAATCTTTCAGATCTGAAAAATAGGAAAATGACTCTATTTTAAGACTTAGCAGGGGACTGGGGACATAGGTCAGTGATGCTGTTGCCTGCCTGGCAAGTGCAAGGTCCTGAGCTTGATCCCTGCCTCTACAAAAAAAAAAAAAAAAAAAAAAAAAAAAAAAAAAAAAAAAAAAAAAAAAAAAAAAAAAAAAAAAAAAAAAAAAAAAAAAAAAAAAAAAAAAAAAAAAAAAAAAAGAATAAAACAGCCAAAGATTATAATAGATTCTCAAATAAAGAAGATGTATTTATGGTAAATAAGCATGTAAAGAGCTGCTCAGTATCATCTGTTCTTAGGGAAAGAGAAATTAAAATCACAAGGACACCACTAGATACTTATTAAAATGAAGAAAATATGGTCAAAACAAAGGAAAGATGCACCACACCAGGTGCTGGTGAAGATAAAAACAATTGGAACGTTTGCACATTCCTGTGAGAATTTAAAATGGTTATGGCTTTCTGTAAAACAGTTTGGTGACCCCTTCTAAAATTAGACATACATTGTCTGTATGACCAAAAAATTCCACTTCTAGTTATATATCTAAAGAAACAAAAACTTGTTCTTAAATGTTTATATAGCACTATTGTAACTGCCCCACCTGGAAAGAATCCAACGTCCTTCAATGTGAAAATGAATAAATTATGGTTCACCCATACAGTGGGATACGACTGAGTGGTGAAACAGGCTACTGATACATAGATAGTTCTCAGATGGATTCCGGTAGGTGACATAAGTCAGTCTTAAAAGGTTGCCTAGTGTATGTGGATCAAGCTTCTCTACTCAGAAAATGTGAATTTGGAAGTACTCTAAAATCTGAACCTTTCTGAGCACCAACAACATAGTACCACCAGTAGAAAATTCTGAATCTGACCTCTTGTGATAGTTTGGACTAAAAATTCAGACAAAATAAAAGTACAGTATTAAATTACTTTCAAGCATGTGCATAAATGTCCTATTTATATAAACAGGTGTCACGTTTATACTTGAGTTTCATGCCAACACATCTTATTACATATATGGAAATATTCCAAAATCCAAAAACTTCAAAAATCAGAATCACTTTGGATCTTAAACATTTTTGCTAAGGGATATTCAGCTTGTATTTTGTGTAGATAACATTCTGGAAAAGGTAAACTACACACAGAGACAGCCAGTCAGTGGTTACCAGGGCTTAGGATGGAAGAGGCCTTACTACAGAAGGGCAATATGAGTTGATATTGGAATTGTTCTGAGGTTTGTGGTGATTACTCATAGATTTGGGTGTTTGGTTTTTGTTTATTTATTTATTTTTTTACAGTTTTGCTCCATAATTCAAGCTGATCTTGAATGTATTATGTAGCCAGGCTGGCCTTAACTCGTGACAAGACTCCTGCCTCAGCCTCCTAAATGTTGGAGATTACAGACAAGTGCCACCACTCCTGGGGCTGAATTCTTTCCTTTATTCCACCTTTTCCTTTATATATCAATATACTCTACATGGGAAGGAAAGGGGGTGCATTTCCCTCACTGTATTATCTCCAGCATCCAGCACAAGGCCTCACACTTTTGGGGCTCAATAAAACAGTTAATAGAGGGTGCTCTTGTGATATAGTTTTCTTTATTACAGCAATGACAAAATGATTTGGGATAATACTAGACTTGTCAAAAAATTCTGTGAGTAGAAATTAAAAGTTTGGACTGTCCATGTTGGCAGCAGGTCCCAGTGGGCTTTGAAGTGTTTCCACTGTGCAGTAGAAGTTTAGAAGTGGGACTTAGCTGCCATAAGGAAAGTTACTCTGCTCGAGAGAGAACTGTCTCTACGGATTATAATTAGTCCAAAGAAGTCTTTCTTAAGTGCAGAGTTATGCCTATAGGTGCCCACATGTTATTGATTTTGGAAGCTGTGTACTTTTAAATGGTTCAGAAGTTGCCACCAGGAGACCAGCAGAGAGCCAGAAGATGGTCAAAGATGGACCTCAGGCTATCTTGGAACTATGCACTTGATTCTACACATGGTTTTAGTCAAAACCAAATACACTGCATTTTGAGTAATAAATTGGCTTCATACTACTAGGTTCTGCACCTCTTTTTTTCCTGGGGGGGGTGTGGGGCAAGGCAAAGGGCAAGGTGACATTCCTGTGGGTGGGGCTTTCCATGAAAAGAGTGGCTGCCCTCTTATACGGAGGGCATAGAGAGCTCTCCTCAGCTAGGTGCTGAGGCCTGATCCCCGGAGAGAAGGTGCTCCTGAGAGCCCCAAGCAAACTCTGGGGTGTGGAGGCAGTAGGGGGCTGAGCAGAGATGACTTAGGTGAGGCCACCTGTGAAGGGAGTTGGACTGTTTGGGCAGCATTAATGTACCCAGTGCAGCCAGTATTCCCACGCATAGATTATGTCCTTTATCAACTAAACATCTTTCTCCACTTATGTTAGGCCATAGGTAACAATTTCATAAAACCTAATAGAGCCATATATCATTTCCAGTTCAGTAATCAATCACCCCCTGTTTGAATGTGGCAGGCATGATTTGTTTCATTTTATGTGAGAAACGTTTCCAGACAATCTTATTTCACAAAAACACCAGCAAATTATGGCCCCGGGTTTGGTGACTATAGATTTACGATGCACTTTTATGTGTATTTGGAGTGGTTCTCCATTTTTTTCCCTTTTATCTTTTAAAACTTACCAATGTTTTGCTTCCCTTTCCATAAAAACTTTCTGTAGGAAAATCTTTCATTAGGAAAGAAAAGTCACAATGGTGGTTCATGCTTAAAGCTCTTAAACCTATGAACATTTTCAAAATTAAAAGACTAATAAGAGTTTATGGACTCAGCATGAAGACGTGAAACAAAATGGAGGCATCAAAATGACTGATCAGTAAATGCGGCCTGGAGTTGAGTTCTCAAGCAGGACCCCTCCCCCCTTGCCCTACACTGGGGATTGAACTCAGGGCCTCACGAACAAGATGCCAGGCAGAGCCCAGCACTGAGTTCCAGTCTAAACCCTCTCCAATTTTGACTTTGAGACAAGGTCATGAAGTGGAGACGAGGTCTCACGAAGCTGTCCTCAAATTTGCAGATCCTCCCACTTCAGCCTCCAAAGTAGATGGGGTTAGGCGGTACAAAACCAAACATGATGTGTGAGCTTTCTGCTTACTTTCAAGAGCCTTTGTTATATTTCCCTTGACTCAGTGCCTAAGAAAAACAGAGATTAGGCAAGCGGGACACTGTAGTTGAAAAATTCTAAATTTGGAAGGCATGGGCACAAACCTCCACACTGAGTTGCTAACTAGCACTGAGGTGAATCTATTCACTTTTCCAGACACATTTTCCTTCTCCAGCCAATATATTTTGAATTAATGAAGACACCTGATAAGGTTCTATTCATTTCTACAAGCCCATTTCCTTTTTCATGTAAAATCTCTCTCTTGCACTCCTCTGAATAAAACAAGAACTTGTTGACTCAGGACAATCTACGAATGAAGAAGAAAGCAAAACCTACCATTAAGATCAGAAAAAAGAGCGTATAGCAGGAAGCTGATCTACAGAAGGCCTTCAGAGAACACTGAAAACATTTAGCAAAAAAGTGGAAAATCTGACAATACAGTAGTCACAGCATTTCTCCCCATAACAATGATTTTCCTCCTCTTACTAAAATAGAGCAATTTTAGTGCCATAAACACATGTGTATTACCGGCAAGAACGATATAGTCATATAAGACGACTCCTTCAGCATCTTTACTTTACGATTAATATTAGGGGAAAGTGTTTGATATTTTCCAGCATTTTCTGGGTCACCATGGATACCTGTCATCCACATCCAGAGCCTGCAGGTTACACTCGGGGACTCTCGCCAGCTCATTAATAATGTCGCTGAAACCTGCAGCCGCTGCAATGTGCACACATGTCTTCCCACTCTCATCATCGTAGTTGATTATAGATGGCCCCCGATGGTGGCTCAGAATGATGGAACACAAAATTCTATTGCCACTCTGAAAAACAGAGGCAAAGAAAGCCCATGATGAAAATTCAGTGCTCTTTGCTGCTAAGATAAAAATATAAAGTAAAAAATATGAGAGGGTGAGAGAGAAAGAGAGAAACAGAAGAAAACATACTCTACACAAATGATCTCTGAGAGGACAAAATTAAACAATTTAGATGAGATGTTGATCAGCTTTATTTTTTATTCTGAAATCAGGGAGCTGTTCATTCTATAAAATCAAATAAGTGTTCCAATAAGCTGACTAAAAGACTTTGGTTTTATGGACAGAGAATGACTGAAAAAAGTAGAATCAACAACAAAATAGATGGATCATTTCACAGTTACTTTTCTTTAAATGTGGGGACAGAGAGACAGAGCAACAGAAAAATAATTGGTTGGTGGATACCAGATTCCTTCAAGTTACTTTTTGTAAGGGTAAAAACATGTAAGAATGAAAGACAGAACTCACTGTCATGCCTATTAGACATTTGGGAGTTTAGCTATTGTCTCTCTCCCGCGATTTCTCTGAAGGTCAGGTAACAACTTACTTTTGGTTGGGGGTGCTGGAACTTAAGCATAGGTAAATCTGTTTTGATCTATAGTCTGTCTGTTAGGGTCTAGAATGGAAAACTAGTGTACATCAATGTCCTCCCATGAGTTTTGTTTAATATTGCCAAAAAAATTTCCACATCTCTCAATTTTCTGTAGTGATTTATCTCCTTAAGAGATAAATTGTTTTCCATAATTAGTGAAGTAAGGAAGTAGTTAAACATAGATAAGATTGATTAATATCAAACATAGCCTGATGGATAGGACATTCAGGAAGTACCTTAATCATTAGGTCTGTTCATACTGTTTCTTTATGATGGTTGAAAACTGGCATAGTTGTTTATGTTTTGAGACAGGATTCCTCCATGTTGCCCAGGATGACCTTGAACTCTGGGATCAAGTGATCTTGTCTCTGCTTCCCAAGTAACTGGCACTGCATAGGTATGCAGGACTATGTCTGGTTATGATTTTAATGTTAAGAAAACCTAAGATTATAGTTGGCTGGGCATGGTGACACACACCTATAATCCCAGCACTCTGGGATGATGAGGCAGGAAGATCTCAAGTTCAAATTCAGCCCAGGCAGCTTAGGGAGTATGAAAGTCATAGGTATAGCCAAAAAACAAAACAAAACAAAACAAAACAAAACAAAAAAACCACCCCCAACCTAAAAAAAACAAAACAACTTAAAAAATAACAAGATTATTATGTTTTATAAACTGATGTGACATAATCATGCACTATGTATCATGTCTTTCTCAATCTGTTATGGTGATTTTTATTTGCTAGCAGGTGGCACTCTGGGATTCTCAACATGAACGTAGACCCTCTTTGCAACAGGGCACATGCGAGTGTCACCCTCTGTGCCCAGGCTGTGACAGGGACAGAGGGCAGCAGTGGTTGCCAGGTGGGAGCCAGGGAGCTGAGGACTAAAAATCTGTCCTAGGAAGTTGGGAGGCAGATCCGTGTGACTGGAGTCTCCTTTGTCCTGTCAGGCTTTCCTTACAAAACAAATGGAGAATTTCCAGATGGTGACCACAGAGGACGGTCTGCCCCAAGCGCGGGGTTTCCTTCTGAGCACCTGACTTTCTATGGCTACATTTGTCATGTGCCTTTAATGAGGTCTCTTCCTAAGGAGGTTTTCCTTCTCTTCCTTTCACCTTCCTTTTTACCTCTTTCCTTTTCTAACAGGGATTCACAAATACCTCCCATCAGCTATTTATATTCTGTGGCTTGTCTGTCCTCAGATGTCTGTTACTCTGAGGACGCTGGGCTTCCATGCTCATTTGATCCACTTTTCTCAGATTCTTTCACATGATGCTATTAAATGTATTTTGAAGGAATCAGGAACACATTTTAAACAGTCAAGAGATATTTTTCTTTAAAAACACTAGCCATTGGACAAGAAAGACAGAAAAGAGAGCCAAGTCCGTTAATTTATTTTGTTTACAATTTCCTGGAAGACTGAAGGAATTCACGTTGCCAGGGTGATTCAAAGGGCAAACCACCCTGTCACAGTTTCCCCTCTTTGGGGAAGAGGGAGCATAAAAGCACAGATGGAAAAAACAAAATTGGTCTCCTCCCCACTCCTCCCCCTCTTGTTTCTCCTCCTCTTTCTTGTTTTCCTCCTTACACTTGTCTTCCTTGTCTGAGTCTCGGGAGAAGCTGCTTGGAAGTGGTTGCCTGAAAGGAGGACTCTTGCCCAGGACCCCTGTGTCGGCCTCTCCTGGGTGCTGACAGCCGGCCCCAGGGAGCAGGTGTGCCAGGAGCTGGGATACTGTAGACCATGTGAAGACAGCCCCCACGCTTTCCACTCAGAAGCCTTTTGTCCTGCATTTTCCACACAATTCTTTTGCCTCTGGACTTGGATTTCATGTTTAATATTATCACTTATATTTTTCCCTTTCTTTATAAGATCTTCCTAGGAATAATGGCATAAGCTGCATTTACCGAGTGAACATTCTGTGCTCGGCAGTTTTCTAAAGTATTTCTCACAATAACTTTCTTAGTCCTGATAACAACCCTGTGACGCAGGTGCTATTATTACCTCCATATGATAAAGGTTAGAGAATGAAGACAGAAGAATTCAGTCACTTGCCTGAGGTCACAGCTAAGAAGCAGACAAGCCAAGACTGACTCCGCAGAGTCCACGGGCTTTACCACCTCGCCCTTCTGCTGCTGACCGAAGGAGTGATCTGGTCTGGTTATTCTTTCCTGTCTGTTTATACTGGGGGACCAAGAGAAAATGGCTGCTTAGACCTGCATCGGTAGCAGTGATGTGTGCCTCATCAGTTAAGGCCTTCCTTAGAGCTCAACAGAATGTACTTTAAAAGCTTCTCCTCTTATAAGAATTTAAGGAAGCCCTAGAGAGCACTGAGTTGTAAGCCAGATCCCTGGACAATGGTCTTTTGGCGACAGTATCCTCCCAGTCTGCACTGAGCATCAGCCAAAGGAAATCTCAGATCAAGGAGGCCAGGAAGAGACTCAGAGACCAGGAAGGAAGAAATTGGAGTGCTGCCCAGAGGGGCCATTAGGTAAAATAGAGAATGCATTTACATTTGGTGGGAATATTATTAAATAGTGGAAATAACAGTATGGTACACATCTGTTCTTGCTGAGATATAGGATTATACGTTAAGCACCCCAATCAGGAGCGTGGATTTAATTGTTTTGGTAGTATTTTATTTGCTTTGTTTTTATGCCTGGGAAAATGTCTTCAAGTGCTTTTGAAATTGTTGCAGTTTGAAACTGTTCTGAGTCCTAGTTATTTTCTCTTTCCACTTCATGGGATAGCCTGACTCAGAAGAAGGCTTGTCAAGGAGAGAGTTGAATTTACTACATGAAACTTTGTTATAGGCAGAGTGAATTTAAAAACAACAAGATTCTAATATTGCTCTCATAGACCTTTATTTTAGATGACCTCTGCAGGGCCTAGTGGGAGGCTTAGAACTAATTGGTTATTTATTAACATACGTTTGGGGAATTAATTTTCTGGTGGCTTCCTTTTGGAGGGAACTCCCATCTTCTTCTCTGTCTTGAATGACATGATACGTTTGCTTTGCTTGTCCTGTGATGGAGATTATAGAAAATAGCAAATAATATTTTAGCTCTGCATCCTTCTTAAAGGACTGGATAGTGTATAGTTTGAAAAGACCACTGTGTACACAAGTTCAACTGGAACCAGGCATGTTAGACTGTGATGGGTATTTGCAAGTCTGTGCAGTGTGAACACTTGAGAAGCGAAGGTTTGGGGCTATCAAGAGGGAGAATGGTGTCCTTTGGATCCAAGTTTGCTTGGGGTGGATCCCAGAAGCTGCTGAACCCAGAGACCTGGGGTCACCCCTCCATGAGAGAAGGTGGAAGAGAGGATTGGTAGGAGGGGATAAGCATGTTGCTGAAACACTTTATTTCATGAAGGTACTGATGCTCACCATGGACAAACTCTTCGCTGGTGGTGTCAGTGTGAAGAAAGGACCTGGCTTCTAGTTGTCTGACTAAATGGAATCTTTTTGCTCAGAGACTTGGCTCTTGCTAAATTTATGAGTGGGAACTTTCTGCTGAAATCAACCTCACAACTCTCAGTAAATATTTGGTGAATAATGAATAAATACATGAATACAAGCCTTTATAATCTAGGAGCAAAACCAACAAAACTGAATTTGACTCACGCTTTTTGGCTTCTCTTTCTCCTCAATGCTCTCCTTTCCCTGTCTTTTCTCTCTCTCTCTGATTATTTTAGTTCTAGGCTGATCCTTGCTTTTTCTTACTCTTGCTTATTCCTTTCCTCTCTGTAACTGAGCACAGGTTGCTGACATGTGAACACCACTTTAATTTAGCCCTTCCAGGCTCCAGCTTCCTTAACAGGTGTTGTGGTTTAGTTCTGCATTGTCCCCCCAAACTCGTGTGTCTAGAGCTTTGTCACCGTCCTGTGACACCACTGGGAAATGGCAGAAATTTTAGGAGGAACAGCCTAGCAGAGGAAAGTCAGGTAATGGGAGGGGGTCTTCGGGGGTTTGGGGCTTCTAGGCTTTCTTCTCCCCTTTTCCTTCCTGGCTATTATTAGGTGAGCAGCTTTGTTCTACCATGTGCTCTTGCCTGGCTACAGGCCTACAAGGAAAGCTGCCAGCCAGCCATGGCCTGGAACCTCTGAGAAAGAGAGCCAAAATAAATCTTTAAAACTCCATTCAATGTGTTTATCTCTATCTCAGATGTTTTTGCCACAAGGACAGAAAGTTGACTAACACAGCAGTTCAGGGTCTGTCCTTCAGAGTACTGGGGTTGGTTTCGTAAACTTGATTTTGTCTTTGTTTGCTGTGGACTAAAGCAGCTTTGAGTCATTCTCTTATCAGGCACAGGGAGTTCTTTGGCCTGAGACCCTGTGTACGTGGCGAATACACCTGGGTGAGGGTGTAGAGCCTTGTGCTCTAATTTCCCACTTATGTGACCTGTGTGATCCTTTGCAGTTCCAAGTTTCTTTCTCCTTATGAGGTGGACCCACTGGTCTATAGCACTCATAATTACCTTTCTGACACAGTTCAAAGAATAGACAGGGATAAGCTCTGTGTTAATTTCCTTAGCACATATTGAGGAAACAAAAATGAAATAATTATTGTACACTTAGTGCAGTTTTTTTTTTTGTCCTCACTTGAGTAGTACGCTGAAAGAAGTGTTATTGAGGAATATTCAAAATGAACTCATTTTCTAGCAAGTGTGTGTGGCAGGTGGAGGCATGGTGGTGAAATTTAATATTACTTTCTCTTCTTAATGATCTTCCATAATACTTGGAATTTTTAAATTTTTCACCGTTATAATAATTTTAATTTATTTGCATTTTACAGAAGCCCATGAATGATTTTAAAAATGGAATTTTTATTGTTAGAAAAATTCCATAGTATTATGGTAATATACTCTGAAAAAGCTTGCTTAAGCTGAAGATATGCCTAGAACTCTTTTTAGATCCATAAGAGAAATGAGGTCATAGGAAAAACTGATCTCCCAAAGATTAGAGACAGGAAAATGTAAAGAATCATGACATTGTGATGGAAATTTAGCTCAGTGGCACTGCCCCTCCCTCATGAGAGCAAGGTCCTGAGTTCTATCCCTGGTATTGAAAAAAAAAATCCTGATATCTCAGAACAGAAATCTCCTTGGGAATATGTAAGAATAGAATAGGTAAGCTGAACTATGGTTGTTAAGCTGCTGAAAGCTTCACATGAATGAGCCTGAGATTTATAACCTTAAAGGGATCCACACAGAGTGGGGGGCTCATAATTGAGTTTGACCTCCATAAACTTGACCAAGTTTTCACAATAAATGTCAGAAAAAAGGTCAACATTCATAGCTTTGCTTATTGCCTAGTCACTTTTTTGTTGTTGTTGTTGCTCCTGAAAAGTAATGCTTGATACCTATGGCTTTAAGGACAGGAGGTTTCTTTGGGATCATGCTTAGAGATACTGGCCAGCTGACTATGAAACAGAAATGGAATGGTGGGAAGGCCTGGCAAAGGAAAGCTGCTCACATTATGGTGGCCAGGAAGAGAGAGAGGGGGAAGGAGATTTACCTTCTCGGGCCAGTCCTCCAGCAGTCTACCTCTCCCAACCAGGACCATTTCCTAATAGCATATTCAGCCATGGATTCATCTGCGTTTAATCCACTGATGACTGTAGGGCCCCAATGATTTAACAACCTTTCACACACATGAGAATTGGGGGGGATTTTTAGGTAAAAACCACAACATTTTGCCCCTGGTCATCAAAAGACTCACATCCATGTCTATTGCAAGATGAATTTAGTCTTTTTCTGAAATCTTAACTGCCTCAGCACTGTTGAAAAGGCCCCTCTGAAACCTAAGAGAAAATCTTAGGTGTGAGCCCCTAAAAAAAATCAAAAGAACAACCAACAACATGGGAAAAAAATCTTTACTAGCTGTTTATCAGAAAAAGGGCTATTATCTACAATATATAAAGAACTTAAACAGATCAGCCTCCTCAAGTTTAAAGACCCAATTCAAAAATGGGCATCTGAAATGAACAGACACTTCTCAGAGGCAGAAGTCAAAGCAGCTAAGAAGCATATGAAGAAATGTTCAACGTCACTGGTCATTCAAGAGATGCAAATGAAAACAACACTGAGATTTCATCTCACTCCACAAAGAATGGCTGCTATTACAAAATCAACCAACAATAAATGCTGGTGAGGCTGTGGGGAGAAAGGAACCCTTCTCCACTGTTGGGATTACAGACTTGTGCAACCATTGTGATCAGTGTGGAGATTTCTCAGAAAACTAGGACAAGGGGTCCCATTTGACCTTGCTATCCCCCTGCTAGGAATATACCCAAAAGAACTTTAAAAATCATATTGGAAAGACAGATGTACACCCTTGTTCATAGCAGCTCAGTTCGTGATAGCTCAATCTTGGAAACAACCCAAATGCCCATCAACTGGAGACTGGATAAAGAAGATGTGGGTTTTTAAAAAAAAAAATAAAATGGAGTATTATTCTGCCATAAAGAATGACAAGATTGCTTCATTTATGTGCAAATGGATACACCTGGAGGACACGCTAATGAGTGAAGTAAATAGATCACAGATAGGCAAATACTGGATCTTCTCTTTGATATGAACACCTGTAGATGCAAATGAGCTCTAGAAAGTATGACAGTTTTTGTAGAATGGGAAATTTCCAAAGGAAATTTGGTGTGGGGATGTAATGAGGGGAAGGAATAAATATGATTCTGAAAGAAAATAAAAGAGCATGTATATAGGGGGTGGGGAGGTGTGGGTGGGTGGGGATATGGGTAAAAATGAGAATTGACCTGTGTCATATATTGGTACATATTCCCCAATGTTATGTGTGATTGTGAGATGTATATAAATTGTACCAATAAAGAATTCAATTAAAATAAATAAATAAATAATCAAAAGAAACTTAAATACTACCTTCCTACAATGACACACAATAAACATTTCCATTCCCAAAGAGAGGGATACAGGGAGGGAAAAGAATCAGACCAAAGCAAGACTGGACAGTAAATCTAGCAGGATGAACATTAAATGCTATAACTGTGTAGCTAGCACCCAGGGTAATTTGTGGTGGAGTGTGAGCTCCAAAGTACTCAAATGCACTCGTTCTGGTGGCACTGCTGGTTGCAGCCTTTATGGCCTCTCTCTTAGGATGGATTTACTCACTACCTGTGGTGGCTTCTCTAACTTCCTGGGGTCTCCATTAAACTTTTGGCTTCCCTCTCATAGGTTACACACTGCCTCCTCAGGAACACTGCTTGATCTCCTGGGCCTTCCTTTTAGGTGTAGGTAGAAGCTCCTATGACCCCAAAACCCTTGCATTCTATGTGCCTGTAAGACCAGTACCACATGGATGACATCAAGGCATACCATCTGCTTCATCACCAGGGCAAGCTGTAGTGAATTATGAGCTCCAAAGTAGCCTGACCTCCTTGGATCATGGCTATTGAGGCCTCAGAGTGTTGAGATAGCTAAGCACTACGAAATGAATCCTGGAGAACCATTCCCTTCTTGAGTAGGGTACCTTGGGGCTCTTTTCTATGTACCTTGGGGGCTCTTTTCTAGGTACCTTCAGGCTCTTTTCTCAAAGCAAAATCTTTCAAGGGAGTTTACCTTCATACTTTTGCAAACTTGAGACAGGGAAGGTTGGGATCCTGCTGATAAATGAGATGACCCCCAAGTCATCTTTCCTATTGTCTCAATAAAAGTATTTACCTATTTTTAAGAATGCTAATCTTTTCAGTAACTATATTCTTGTGGGAACTTCCTTTCTGCAAAACTGAAAAAATTTTAAATGGACTTTTCCCTTTTGTTTCTTACTACAAGCCTGGGTAAAGGTGCCAGCAGTACCAATACTATGGCTTGAATGTTGAACTGCCTTGAAATTTCCTCCACTATAATAATAAGTCCACCACACTTTGTCTAATTTCTCCTGCAAAGACTCAAGCAAATGTAAATAAATTTTTTCCCACAGTGTAACGTACATGGACTTGAGATGAACTGTCACTGTTCCTAACTGAAATATCCTGAGCCAAATCTTTACTGTCTACATTTCTATCAGCACCCATTCTTTCTTTTCTTTTAAGAAAGAGCTTCACTGTGGGCACTATGTAGTTCAGGCTGACCTTGAACTTACTCTATAGCCCTGACTAGACTTGAACTCAGCAATCCTCCTGCCTCAGCCTTTGGAGTCCTGGGATTACAGGCATGCACCACCATGTCTGGCTAGCATTTTGGCCTTTTTAGTTCTGACAAGACTCTCTCATTAAAATTGGCTTACAGCAGTCTACAGCTTCTCTAGTAACATGTCCAAATCTTTTTAAACTGGGAGAAGTCAGTGTTCTTAGAGAGACAGTGGCCCAGGATTTCTCAGTTAACTCCATGTTGTAACATTCCTTCAAGAAGAATTCTATAAGGGTTAACTCTGTCTCTGAAACCATCTGGAAGCACAAGCTGCTGACATTCTGATTTTAACTTAAGACTTTAGTTCTAGAACTAAGATTCCATCATAACCTTAGTTATTTGGATATGAGGCCAGTTGTAACTTGAGGGTCCACTGTATTTTTGAAACTAGGAAAAGAAAAGCAAATTAAATCCAAAATAAGCAGAGAACAGAAAAAGGAAAATTAGAACAGAAATGAATTAAATTAAAACCAATAAAGGACATTAGTGAAACCAAGAACTAGTTTCTTAAAAATTTTAATAAAAATGTCTCTAGTTTAATTAATTAAAGAAATAGAGGTGAAGGGAAGAAAACAAAAATTACTAATATCAAAAATCAAAGAAGGGCTGGGGATTTAGCTCAGTGGTATTGCACCTGCCTTGCAAGCACAAGATTGTGCGTTCAATCCCCAGCACCACAAAAAGAAAAAAAATTAAAGAAGGAACAAGAACATGGACAGAACAGTAAAGAAAAACTACAAAGAACCCTATGTCTGCAATTTGACAACCCATTTGTAATAGACCAGTTCCTTAAAATGCACAGTATGCCAGCACACATGCACAAGAAGAAACAGAGATAGGCATAGACTCATATCTGCTAAACAAATTGAATTAATAACTTTAAAACAAAAGTCATTATGACTAGGTGGATCAAATAATACACTATAAGAAGAAATTATATTATTCAAAGAAGAAAATCATTTCTCTACAATATTTTCCAGTGTATAGAAGCATAGAAAATATTTTCTAATTCATCACTATAAGCCTAAGAATGGGCAAAAAAAAATTGTAAGAAAACCACAGAAAAACAACTTTTAAGAACATAGATGCAAAAATACCCAATAAAAATTTGGCAAATAAGACTCAGAAACATATAAAAAAGTATTATACAACATTCCCAAGTAAGATTTATTTAGGATATGCAACACTAGATCTGAATTTGAAAATAGAATCATATAATCCATCACATCTATAAGCCAAAGAAGAAAACAATCACTATCAACAGATAGTGAAAAATTTAAGAAAATCAACATATATTCACAACAAAATTTCTTTGCAAAGTAGGAACAGAGGAACGTCCTCAATTTGATAAAGAATGTCTACAGCAAACCTACAATTAGCATCATATTTAACAGTGAAAAATTAGAAGCTTTCCAAATAAGAACAGGAAGAAGATGACAAGAATGTTTCCTCTTATTATGTATTTTCAATACTGTATTCAAAGTGCTAGCTAATGCTGTAAGACAAGAAAGGAAAATAAAAATTATACTGACTGGGATAAAAGAACTATAACAGTCTTTGAGGTAACATTGATGTCTGTGTAGAAAATTTGAAAAGACAGAAGATAATAACAACAGCAAGAAACCTCTAAACCCTTGAAACTGAGATGCAATTATTATAAGTGTGCAGGACACAGATTAATATACAAAAGTTAATTATTTTCCTATATATCAATAATGAACAAGTGGAACTTGAAATTAAAAACTGCTAAGGTGTGTATGTAATTTGTCTTTGCCAAACCATTGCTGAATTTAACTTTCAAAGTAATGTACTGTAATCATGATGAAAAGTGGGACCTTAAAGAGTTACAGTAATTAGGTCATGAGAGGTTCATCCCCCCCCTCCCCCAGAACTGGGGATTGAACTCACAGCCTTGTGCCTTTGAGCCAGGCATGGTGCCACTGAGTTAAATCTCAGGCTCTCGGGAAGTTCATCTTTATGAAATAATTTATGTGGCCTTCATGAAAGTGGGTTAGTTATTTCAAAAGTGTATTGTAAGTGAGTTCTAGAATGTATGATAGATTTTGTGAAATAGGAA
Organism: Thryonomys swinderianus; assembly: GCA_004025085.1. NCBI lineage: Eukaryota > Metazoa > Chordata > Mammalia > Rodentia > Thryonomyidae > Thryonomys > Thryonomys swinderianus. Next base: position 51,901 of record PVIC010005841.1, read on the forward strand.
ATATTCAAAGGGAAAGGGGTAGGGGAAAGTAATAAGGGGAAAGAAAATATAATCTTAAAAAAAGAAAGAAAACCCATGTATATAGAGGGTGGAGGGTTTGTAGGGTGGGTAGGGAAATGGGTAAAAATGAGAATTAACTCATGTCATATACTAGTACAAATTCCCAATTTTGAGTGTGATTGCAATGTGTATATAGAATGTACCAATATAGAATTCAATTAAAAATGTGTATTGTCATAAAGCGGATCAATTTTATTATTCTCTCCCTCTCTCTTTGATTATGGTCACTTGCTTTCTGCTTCTCTATCCTTTATGAGGCCCCAACCAGAAGCCGGGCAGATTACAGTACTGTGCTGCTGGACTTCTAGACTATGAGTCAAATAATCCCTTTTTTCTTTGGAAAGTACCAAGTGTCAGATATACTTTTTTTTTTTTTTTTTGTGACAGGGTCTCGCTTTGTAGTTCAGGCTGGCTCTGAGCTCACTATGTAGCCCAGGCAAGCCTCGAACTCAGCAATCCTCCTGTCTCTGCCTCCCGAGTGCTGGGATTACAGGTGTGAGCCACCACACCCAGCTCTACTTTTTAATAGTAGTAGAAAATGAACTAAAAGGGCTGGAGATTTAGCTCAGTGGTTCTGGCACCTGCCTCGCCGGCGCAAGGTCCTGAGTTCCATCCCGGGAACCACATACAATGTTGGGCATGGTGACTCACGTCCACCAGCAATCAATACCACATACCACAGTGCTGGGCATGGTGGCTCACGCCTGTAATCCCAGCACTCGGGAGGCAGAGACAGGAGGATTGCTGAGTTCGAGGCTTGCCTGGGCTACATAGTGAGTGACTAGCCTGAACGACAAAGTGAGACCCTGTCTCAAAAAACAAACAAAAAAAAAGAAAATGAACTAAAAGAAAAGTATAATGTCATTTACATTAGTACTCTCAAAAATGAAATATTAAGTATAAGTTTAACATAAAGTATAAGTTTAATAATAAGACCTACATAGGGAAATTAAAGAGCTAAGTCAGTGTAGAGAATTTTCACATTTATTGTTAGGAAGATTCAGTATCATCAAACATCCGTTAAATTTAATCTACAGATTCAACATACTTCCAATAAAAATACCTGAAAAAATTTTTGTGAGCCTTGAAAAACTGGTTAACATGGAGAGGCAAAAGACACAGGGTAGCTAACACAATAACTGAGGATGAATAACGTTGGAGGACTGATACAATTAGACTTCATGACTTACTATAAACCTACAGTCATCAAAAAAGTACAGTATTAGTAAAAGAATAAGCAAATAGAGCAGTGGAAAAAACAAGCATCCCAGAAACAGAGTCACAGGGAAAGTCAACTAATCTTTGAAAAGGTAGTAAAGGCAGAAAAGATACTCATTTTGACACATGATACTGGAACAACTGGGAATCTACATACAAACAAATGAATCTACATACAGTATAGACTTATATATTTGTATATTTATAGATTTATACAATCTATAAATATTGAATCAGGATGAATAACAGACTTACATGTAATACACAAAACTATCAAATTTCCAGATCACATATAATGAAATCTAGATGGCCTTGGGTTTGGTGATGACATTTTAGATATGACACCAAAGTCATGATCCATGAAAGAAAGACCTGAGAGACTGCATTTCATTAAAATTAAAAACTTCTGCTCTGTGAAAGATAGTATCAAAAGAATGAAAAAAAAAACAAGGCACAAACTGGGAAGAAATACTTTTGAAGACATACTTGATAAAGAACTATTATACAAAATATGTAAAGAAGTCTTAAAGCTTCATGATAAAACCCCAAATAATGTGATTAAAAGTTGCCTAAAACCTTGACATCCACCTCACTAAAGATGTACAAAAGATAAATGAATATATGAAAAAAATTCCACATTATATCTCACCAGTGAAATGCGAGTTAAAGTAACAGCCATACCAACCAGCGTGATAAAATCCAGAACACTGACAACACCAATTGATAAAGATATAGAGTAATAGGAACTCTCATTTATTGCTAGTGGGAATGCAAAATGAGTATATCTGGTGGAAGACAATAGTCAGTTTCTTACAAAATTAAATAGTTCCTCATCATGCAGTCCAGAAATTATGCTCCTTGGTATTTATCCAAAAGTTGAAAACTTACACATGTACACAAAAATATTGATGTTTATAGTAGCATTATTCATGACCACTTAAACTTGGAAGCAATCTAGATATTGTCCAATAAGTAAGTAGGTAGGAGAAACGTGGAACATTTAAATGATGGAATATTACTTAGCCTAAAATGAAATGAGCTGTAAACATGAAAAGACATAGAGAAAACATAAATGTTTATTGTACTAAAGGAAAGAAGCCAATCTGAAAGTCTGCTTACTTTATGATTCCAGCTGTATGGCATTCTGATAAAGGGAAAACTATGGAAACAATACAAATGTCAGTGGTTACCAGAGTCTTGGAGGGAAGGTGAGGGAACTTTTAGGGCTTGAAGAAGAAGGCAGCAACCCATTGCAGGGGGTCACCAACTACCAAGAGACCTGAGACATGGGGGCAGATGTTGAATTTGTTCATTTCTGTGTCTGATGTTTCAAATCTTCACTGTTTTGGTTATCTGGGTCAAATACAAAGACTTAATTATTTCAAAGCACTACAGCTTTAAGTGGGATCTCAATGTATGATTCAGAGAAAAGCAGGAAGTTCAGCGCAAGGCATAAATGACAATGGAAAGTAAGCTCATTCAGGTGGGAAAATTCCAAAAAGAAGTACAGTTCTGGGGCTGAGTTATAAGTGAACCTGAAGGCTAAAGAAGGCAAGTATAATGATTTCAGCTGACATTTGGAACTACCCTTAGTCTTTTTAGTGTAAAGGGCAGAATATAGAATTTCTGAATCTTGTTGCTTAGTCACAAGGAAAGAGGAAAATGTATAATTCCTCCAGAATCATGATGCTTCAGCTTCTGGGGTGGTCAATGATTCCTACTGCACAACTGAAGACAGCTGTGGACAGCATGCACACGCACACCTTCTTGTTAATAATTTTACCTCTAGTGCCAAAACTCAATAGGTGATCAAGAAGTATTTATTAAGTGATGGACCAAATAAGTAGCTAAGGCACTATGCTTTACAATCATGGTCAGAAATGCAAATATCATAAATAAACATAGGTAAGATATTGGTGCTTATTGGTATGAATTAATTTGTCATAATGGCTTTCAATCATAGTTGTACATTGTAATTTCCTGGGGAGGATGAAGCTTTAAAAAATATTAATACCTGTATTCCCACTCCAGAGCAGCTCAACAAGGATCTAAGAGTCAGGGCCCGTATGTCAGTATTGCTTCAAGTTCTTCAGATGAATCAAAGGAATTTAGTCAGTTAAAACCTGTATTGTTTAGTAGCCAGATTGACTCTGAAGGCATGATATGATGAACAAGGTTTTTTTTTGAGACAGGGTCTCGCTTTATAGTTCAGGCTGGCTCTGAGCTCACTATGTAGCCCAGGCAAGCCTCGAACTCAGCGATCCTCCTGCCTCTGCCTCCCGAGTGCTGGGATGACAGGCGTGAGCCACCACGCCCGGCACTGATGAACAAGTTTTTTTCTGGAGGAAATGAAGAACTACAGTAAAATGATAACCTCTCCAGTTCCACAGCACATTTTAAATCGCTGTCATATGTGTGGTCTCATTCATATTCCCCAAAGGTCCGTGGATAGTTAAGCCAAAAAGGTGTCGATGATTCTCTTCAGATCAAACTCACTTTTCTGTCAGCACAAACTCGGACCTGAGTTGCGACTGCTGCTCTTCCGCGGTAGCTAACCTGCCCCTTAGAGGGTAAGGACGGCGTCATCCCGCAAGGGCCGGACTCGGGAGTCTGTCCGAGGCGTCTGGGCACCTGCCAGTTTACCAGCGCTGCTGGCGATTCCGTCTGACTCAGGTCTCGGCTACGGCTGGAACTGAGGCGGGTGGAGGCGGGGGGGGGGGG
>PVIC010005842.1:0-56276 GCA_004025085.1 Thryonomys swinderianus
CCTCTGAGAAGTGTCTGTTCATTTCAGTTGCCCATTTTTGAATTGGGTCTTTAAACTTGGGGAGGCTGATCTGTTTGAGCTCTTTATATATTGTCGATAATAGCCCTTTGTCTGATACACAGCTAGTAAAGATTTTTTCCCATGTTGTTGGTAGTCTTCTAGCAGTGCCAGCGACTTCTTTGGCTGTGCAGAAGCTTTTTTTTTTTTTTTTTTTTTTTTTTTTTTTTTTTTTTTTTTTTTTTGAGACAGGGTCTCACTTTGTAGTTCAGGCTGGCCCTGAGCTCACTATGTAGCCCAGGCAAGCCTCAAACTCAGCAATTCTCCTGCCTCTGCCTCCCGAGTGCTGGGATTACAGGCGTGAGTCACCATGCCCAGCACTGTGGTATGTGGTATTGATGGCTGGTGGGTGTGAGTCACCACGCCCAGCATTGTATGTGGTTATGGGGATCAAACTTGGGGCCTTGCGCTTGCAAGGCAGGTGCTGGAACCACTGAGCTAAATCTCCGGCCCTGAGTGTATAACTTTTGACAGATCTTAGGAGTTGGCATTTCTAGCTGGAGCACACAATTCAGTGCCTTGAGGAAAACTGCGTATAAATGTAGGTTTTAAATCAGGTGGAAATTTAAAAGATAATTTTGCATGTGGTAAACACAGGAGAGTGTTTGAAGAAGTGGAGCCAGAGACAGGGGATTTGTAATGAAATTAGCTTCAAAGCATGAAATAAAAGCAAACACATCAGAAAAATACTGAAATAGAAAGGTTAAAGTGTGAGAGCTGATTATGAATTGTTCATTAAGCAAAGATTTAAAAAATCCCCTAAAATATAGCAATTAGTCTGCACTAATAAAAAAGTAAGAATCTCCTAAAAGTTGTATTTTAAACAGTGTTAACCAGGAACTTGATGCATTTATCTTATGTATCTCTCACTTTTGGCCCAATGGGCATCATTCCACTATGCATCCTTCTTTCCCACTGGCCTCTGCACTCTGTGGAAAGGCTTCCGGCCTTACTCAGGGCCTTCTCACGCAGCACAGTGAAATGCTTTGGGGCCTCAACCATCACCCTGAGCTGTATCTTTGCAGAGTAATGCAATGGGATGCACTGTAGAGCTGGGGGGAGGGGGGGCCCTGTTAATATTTCAGCTTCACAGCCTATAATTTATAAAACTGATGTGCTATGGGCTCAAATACTGCTATCTCCTCTAAGATTTGAAAATACACGTATGTGGCAAGGAATTTAAAAATTACGTTTGTAGTTCAAATGAGCCTCCGCAAGGTTGAGATGATTAGCAGAGGTATGACTTAAGGGACATTTCTGTCTCACCGTGGACCGTGTGCTTCATTTGACTCAGTTCCTGAAGACATCTAATGACTTCCTCACATGCATCGGACTCTGGTCATCTGGGTCCTTCTGCCTTTCTTCAGGGACTAGAAGTACCTATATATCTCGGGGCCCTTGCAGTGGCTTTTCCTTCTGTCTGGAACAGAAGCCCCACAGAGTCCCCTGCTCTATGTCACGTGCTCCACTCACTATCGGATGGGCTATCTTCGCCACCTCAACACACTTCTTTGTGCTTACGTTACCTCGCACATTTATTTCCCTGTTTATTCAAGGCACTGACAGGACTTAAGTATACAGAATTAAAACTACACGAGTAAAGGCACCGGTTAAACGCCTTTGGTGGCCCCATCATTCAGTCACATAGTAAGTGAGGTGCAATCGAAAGCTGTCCTCCCTCACTCCAGGAGCAAACACCCCTGTCAACAGCGTGCAATAAACAAGCCCGGATTTAAAAGGACGCGATGCAGAGGCAGCCTCTGGCCAAAAGGTGCATGGCTCAGTGTGTGGAGCGGGAAGAGAGCGTTCTGCGAACAGGGGAGCCAACAGGGCCGAGCCTGGGACGTCACAGGCCAGCTCTGAGTCGCGAGTTTGGCACTGTGATTCTCAAAGCAGCAGAGGAGTAGACTGTTCCCCACCAGGAACAGGATACACAAATCGTTGCCATGGTAAATACCACCCAACTGAATTGATCAGGCTACATCTTCACAGCCCTGTGCCTGTGAGGCTCTGGCCTGTTCAGACCTTCCGTGCACTTCATCGATTCGCCATTCAGAGGAGAACTTTCATTTTCTGAAAAGCCATTTCTTGTCTCTTTTTCTTTGAAATCTCTAAATACATCTTAACTTTCTCACACATATTCTAGGCCTAGATCACAGTGCTTCCAGGACACACGACCCAGAGCAGCAAGCCCCAGCAAGGTCCCCGTCCATGTTGTCCCCAGCAGAGCTGCGAATCTCACCCTCTAGGCCTTAGGCCGACAGGGCAGCTGAAACCCTCACAGCGTTTCCTGAAAACTCCAACTTGTTCCTCTATTTCATTGTGATACCTTTAGATTTCTCCTCTAGAGCTCTAGTATTTGGAAAGTGTCTGCTGGACACATGCGCAGTCGTGATCTGTGAAGGTCAGCATGGCCTGCCCACTGCCCGCTGTAGCCGCAGATACCCTAATGCCAGCCTGCCCTGAGCACCTCCGCTCAGGAGCCCCTTGGGCCTCATTTGTGCTCCTGGCTCATTCTCTCCTACAGTTCTACATGCAGAGCAGAGCCTCTTGTTAAATTGTTATCTCTCCTTTCTCCTTCGTGAATTCTGTTCAGATAACTGCGAGAATGATACAATCTCTGCTTCCAAATCTCACAGAAGTAATCTTGCCATGTCTTCTATTATTGTAGTACAGTACTTGTGTTCTTATCTTATCCATTCCACCAGCACCATAAACTCCTCAAGGACTCATACTTACATATTTATCTTTGGTTCCCCTACATTTGCTAACACATTATCTTCCACATAAAGATATGTATTCTAGCTGCTTGCTGAACTGAATGGAAACGGAAGAAAGTTTTCCTTCTATTTTTTTGTAACTGCCACAATTAACTATGTAAAAGCAGCAATTCATGGCCATTCAAAACAACAGTATGTCAGGAAAGAACTTTCCCGTGATACAGTGGGCCTTCAGAGGACACACAACTAATGCAAATAGGGAAATGATTTTGGAAATTTGAAAATCTACCATGACAGTTGTATAATTTCTGCCTTTAGAAAATCATAACAACAAAACCCTGCATCATTACACAGTATACTACATAAAGTAAAAGACATCATATTTCACAGAAAGCATTTAACTGGGGTTTTTAAAAAAAAAAAATCTGTGTAGGTCTCACCCTCTCTGTATTTATGGATGAAGGTGCAAGAATGAGATTTACTACACTCCCCAAACTGGCTAGACTTGAGCCAAGGCAGTTGGATTCCAGAAACAGTCCATCTGCTTAATTATTACACACTTAATTGAGGTTTTATGGAATACATTTGTTAGAAATTATCAACATACTTAAATACTGAAAGCAATCTCAATCACATTTGTTTTAAGGAGACACACTTTTTTTTCACATGAAGAAAGAATTTAAGAAACAAAAGACTCGAAGAAAGTTGTCGGACTCATGAGGTACTGACAATTATTTTGCTGCTCTGGAATAAGATGCTAAAATCTATTCATCAATATCTATAAAGGAACTGAACATAATTTGATTCAAGCAGGGGGGAAAAGTCCCTAATGCTGCGTCAAGAATTTGAACTCTCTTGGGTGGAATTTTTAAATTTTTCTTCATTTAACCAGTGAAGAATATTGGACAGCTTTTTTTTTTAACAGTTTTAATATTTCCTTTTAAAATTATGGTATTGGTAAATATTGGTAAATATTGTCATTCCTACTGGCATGGCAACACTCTGAGCATTTCTGCTCCAGAAAACATGTCTTGAAAGTTTCTGTGTCATTCACATTTAATATCACTGACAAGCTCAGCATTAGAAAGAAAAAAAGGAAATCTAAAAAGAAATGTTTTGTAGCTCTGGCTTAAGCCTCCTTGCTCTTTTTATAGACAGAAGTGGTAGGGGTCATGATTGAAAGAGTAGGTGTGTTTCTGAAATAACCTTATTCTTTTCATTTTGCGCCTCCCACTGTCAGCCACAGCTGTTTCTATTGTGTCAATACTAAAAAGAGGTTTATCATAGATGCTCTTAGCAAACGACACACTTTAAACATCATATATTTATATATCATTGTCAGCAGTCACTCCCACAGTCCATCTGTAAGGTATATTAAGGTTCTCACAGTTCTGAGTGGCTTCAATTAACAGATAATTATACATGAAACTTCTTTTCATAATGCAATGATCTAAATACATATTTTTAACTCAGTTCATGATTATGTCATTTTCTAAGACCAAAGTCATTCACCTGATGACTGCAATAAATTATTTATATATCTACATGAGGTATCTTGTAAAGACAGAAATTATTTTGCATAATATACTAAGGGAACTAAGGGAAAATATACCCTTAGTTCTAGCACATGAGTATTTCGTAGTTTTCCTTATATTTCATAAAAGAACTTGCATTTATCTTAGAATATTCCTAGGGTTTAGAGTTAAATTTGAAGAATTATTCTGTTTACAGGCACATGAACATGCAGATTTAGCCCAGAATTGTCCTAGATAATCTTTTGTATGCCAGGCTCAGCCTCTAGAGTTTGAAGAGCAAATGGCCTGAAAGCATTGGATATTCACTCTTATTCTAAGAACTAAGAAAAAAACCATAGCTTGAATTTTAATTTTTCAGATTATTGTTATAAGAATAAAAAATGCCAGGCCAGAGATTTAGCTCAGTGGTTCTGGCGCCTGCCTCGTAAGCACAAGGTCCTGAGTTCTATCCTGGTAACCACATACAATGCTGGGCGTGGTGACTCACGCCCATCAGCAATCAATACCACATACCACAGTGCCAGGCGTGGTGGCTCACGCCTGTAATCCCAGCACTTGGTAGGCAGAGGCACAAGGATTGCTGAGTTCCAGGCTTGCCTGGGCTAATGAGCTCAGGGCCAGCCTGAACTACAAAGCGAGACCCTGTCAATAAATAAATAAATAAATAAATAAATAAATAAATAAATAAATAAATAAATAAATAAATAAATGCAAAATAATGCCATGAAAAACCCTGAGTCAGAAATATACCATGTATATATCCATGTACAGTTGGACATTTCCAAAATAAGAATGAGAGTATATTTACCCACATAGTAGAAACCTGAAATAGCTTTAAATTAGTAGTTTTTTATTAAAATTTGGCAAAAGTAAAATTCTAAACCAGAGAATATATGTAAGTAAGGTTGCTTTCCCATCCTAGAACTAACCCCACCAGACCCTGCTTAGCTTCTGAGATCAGATGAAACCTGGTGCATTCAGAATCGAATGACCATAAACAAGATGGCTTTCCTTATCACCAGGCAAACCTGAATGCTTTCACACAAAGTTTGGGCTAGAAGATAGAAAATCCTTGATCATAAACAAATGTAACAGTCACAGACTGTTACAAACTTTCAGAAGTCTCCTCAGTGGGAAGTGGAGCATAAATACTGAGCGCTTCTCAAGTCTTTCTTAGTTCTGTTTCCACTACAATGCTGATCAGAGTAGGACATCAATGAACAGTGCTACAGCAATGAGCAGCTCCAAACATCTCCAGGACTCACTTTTCACATCACAAATGGATCCCATGGTCAGGCAGGTATTGGTCTTTGTGACAGGCAACACTAGGCAGAGGGAGCCCAGAACTGTCCTGCGCTGCGGGGCTAGAAGGGACAGATGCCCACACACTGGCAATGACAACCTCATGCCAAGCACAGAGGCCAAGGCCAGACATAGCACTTGTCCACGGTGAGCCTCATAGGCAGCAAAATGTGTACCACCCTGAGTGCAGTCGCCCACGGGCCCAGAAGAGGGACAGCATACACTGCCTCATGCAGCATGTCTGGACACGGCACACAGCAGGAGAGTGGGTCACCTGTGACACTCTGACTCCCAAGAGCCATCCACCAAAACTTCATCCCAGGAAAATGTCTACCAAAGTGCAACTCAAACCTTAAGTTCCTATGAATCAAAGAGGAGTGTTTACAAATAAAGAATCCAATTAAGTAAATCTTCGGCAGGGACCAGAATTCTACTTTTCTACCAAACTTTAGATGCTGGTAAAACTTATGGTCCTCAAAGTGCTCTCTTTGCACTTCATCCAAGTAACTCAGCATGCTGGAGAAAAATCGCAACTCAGCCAACTAAGTGTCCTAAAAACACTCTATGTCAAACCTCAGTTTTACTCAACGGAACCTGATAATCCTGTTATCTGTCTCCAACAGGCCCGTGCTCAACTTCTGGGAAATTGCCATTCCAAAGATTTCATTGCTCCTGAAAAGATGGTTACCTCCTCCTACACCTTCACTTTTAGCCCATCACATTTATGGTGCAAAAAGCATCCGCCAATGACAGGGCCACAGCTTCCCCACTGAGTCCTCCTCACAGTGACCATCTTTTCTGTCTCTTCCCCTCTGGTTAGAATGGAGCAAAGAGCTCATTCATTTTTTTCTTAACTTTGTTGTCAATGTGAGCTTCTTTGCCTGCTTGAATTTTGTCTGACTTTGTTTCATTTCTAAGTTTTTATTATTTCTCATTCCATTGTATCATCTCTTTTCACATACAAGACTGTTGTATATGTCTGACCTTAAGCAAATCAAAAGAAGAGAGAAAGTTCTTTGGAACTTACATCTGTTTTAATCTCTAACTCAGTTTTCTGCTCCCAGTCAGCAAATTCTAGAAAAGATGCAACCACAAGCTTCCATCACCTCCTCCTCTGCCCCTCTTTATGTTGAGCACATAACATTTTTTTCTTGCCAGAGGCTAAAATCTGAGATCTGACTCCTTTATTCAATTATTGTCCCCATACTTACTAACAAGTCTGATCCTTAACACCGTGTCAGCCTCTAATCCCACCTGTCTCTCATTATCCCTGATCACCCTCCCTTTCTCATTTCAGAAGAAGACATCATGGTTCTCCCAGAGCGATCATCAGCCCACAGTGAGGAGCCACTTCCTCTCTCTGGGTTGTGGCAGCAGCCTCCTGGCCTCCTTGGGCCCCCACAGGGCATAGTGTTCTCCAGTAACTCACCCTTTCCAGTCTTCACATCCAGGTTTGTCATGTTTTGGGACACACTTCTAATGTCATTTCCTCATAGAGACCTCACCCATTCATTTTTTAAACCTAAAATCTCCCAAAACATTAGTTCCTATTTTAGCACCTTATTAATTCCTACAGCATATTATAGTTTAGAATTATTTTGCTCTTATCCTAGTTTTGTTATTAAGTATAGTATTTAAGTTGTATTCCAGGTCTGTCTTCTGAGCTTCTTATACATGTACTGTACAGTGAATATATCTAGAATGATAAATAGGTAGATAATAGATAGATGGTTAGGGATTAAATAACATGGTATACATACCTTGGTGATATCTTTCTTTTGGTGATATTCTAGATATAATTCTCTGCCCAATTATATTAAATGTATATTACTGTATATTAAATCATCCCATGAGTCTCAGTTCAGTAAATTTCAAATACTGAAACCTGACTGTAACGTTTTTTGGTCAAGTCATAGTAATTTCATACTCTGAGATAAACTTAAAAACTTTTAGGATTTAATGGATATAATCAGCAACATATCACAAGGTTTAAAAAGAAAACCCCAGTACAACTACTAGCGTCACTTCATTTGGATGTGTATATAAAAGAATTTAAAACTCCCCAGAAAACACAGTCACCAGTGCCTAAAGATTTTTCATTTTTGTAACAATTGAAAATTCTTGGTTTGGGAGAATATCTAATTCAGATAAAGAGCAACATTTTGGACACCATGTTAGAAACACCATACAAATTACATAGACCAGACTTTTCAGGGCATCAAGGAGATACTGAAGTGGTAAGGACAAGATAAAGCAAGAGATCTTTTCTCAGGTGACCCAAACATTTCCGCCAGCTTTGTTTATTCATTTTTGCTCTTTGGAGGATTAAAGTAACTCCAAAATGTAGTATTAGTGTTGCTTGGTCAGAGCTTCTAGGGCTGAAGGAGAAATTGCTGTTGGTCACTCAGGGATCCAGAGGAGACACTGGGAATTTGAGGCCCTGAAAGTACCGATGAGTGTTTCTCCTGTGCAGGAAGCAGAGGAGTGAGGATGAAGGTTTCTACCATGCAGAAATGGACTTTTCCCATCTGCACTAGTTCTTTGGAAAAAGCTGTGCATGGCAGAGGAGTCTACTTTTCAGTATTTCCTGGTTTTCCCCTAAAGACATTTGATAGATATTTTTGTGTATGTGCATGTGGCAGAAATGTGGATCACCAATCCATATATGAAGGATACAGTAGAGTTTACTTTAAAACACCCAAGGCATAAATGCTTAAACTTAGATCCCCAAACTTTAGCATGGGGTTCCAAACACAGTTAAGAAGTTTCTGCCCATCTTAAGGGAAGCCCTGGTCTCTGAGATGGGATCATTCAGCTCTATGATGGTCATCTCAGTTCTGGAGAGAAGACACTGACAGACTTTTGGAGCTTGGCTCGGTGAAGGGGAGTCAGAGCTTCAGAAGCCTGAGAGGGCTGTGGAATTCAAACTTTTGGGGCCATTCGTACTAACAGCACTGCACAACGACTCAGTGTGCTCTGTGGGCTGGTGTTCAATTTAACTGGCTCTTGGTGGCCTCCCTTTCCATCCACTGATAAGAGCTCCTTTGTTATCATAACGTCTAGGCAAAATTAAAAACTACTTAACTAGTCTGTCCATGTTTTGTCTGGCACTTACCATATACTTTTCTTTTTGAGACAGTGTCTCTTTCACTACATAGTGCAGGCTGGCCTTGAACTCTCTAGGATCCTCCTGCCTCAGCCTTCTAATGACTGGGAATATAGGTATGCAGCACCACACCACAGTTCTGTTATGTTACATACAATTTGTGGAACAGGTAACTCCTATCTCTCAGGCTTATTGATTCCCACTTAACTGGTGGATATTTGAAAATTAAGACTGTCTTTGTCTTCCATCTGGGACTTTAGTACTAGCCTTGGTGTTAAGAAAGCAGCAAGACTTGTATGGTTTTTGGCTTCATAAATATTTGGGGAAAAAAGTCATGGTCATCCTTCTCTTTCTTTTAAATAAGCTTGGATAATAAAAGCATTACATTCTTTGTAGCAATGCACTAAACAGTTGTAGTAGTGAACAAAACTGACTGTGAGGAGTTGTGTGACACAAAGGGAATTGGCCTGGGGCATGGACTATTTGCAGAACTGAAGTAAACATCCCCCTGTTCCCCTTTGGACCCAACCTCTTATCTCTCTTCTCAAAATCCACCAATGACAGAAAGGGAGAAACAAAGCCCTGAAGCCAGGATTCAAACTGTTCTCCATCTCTTCTTGGGGAGTCTTTTAGGGTCCAGACAAATTATCACTCCAGCATCTGCCTTTGTTTGTTTAATGAAGGCTTCAAAAACTGAAACAGTCTTTGGGGAACAACATCTTGGAAGAGACCGTATGTGTATACCCAGCTCTATTCTAATTTCTGAAGTGTGGGGCCCCTGGGAATGTAGTATTTTTGCACTGGCGATGCACTTGGTTACATTTCTTCTGCCTTTGAGAAATATTTCCTTGCAAGGGCAAACATTCTGCCACTTCTAAGCAACCTGTTTCTCCAAGTGGGTGTGTGCATGTGTGTGTGTACGTGTGCGTGTGTGTGTGTATGTGTGTGGGGGGGTATGAGATGGGGCTGTTCTTATCTAAGTTACCCATGACAACATGGCTGTATTTACCTGAGAGGAGGCTGGTTCACTTAGCCACAGCATTCCATCACTTTCTTGAAGTTTTTATAGGCTATAAAAACTCTAGCCATAATTTGTTTGATTCTGTGTTACTTTCTACATAGGGTATAAAATCAGTTTTACCTTATTTGGCCTATAATTCAAAAAATACCTCAGAGTATCAGATGAAACATTAATATATATAAAAACATGAAATTTTTCAACAGTGCTACTGTGTTCAACACCATGCTCCTACATTCTGGATGATACTTAATTGTGTCCATGTGTTGGTCTTCTTTTTAAAAATACTTGGCTCAGGGCCGGAGGGTTAGCTCAGTGGTTCCGGCACCTGTCTCACAAGTGTAAGGACCTGAGTTCGATCCCCGGTTACCACATATAATGCTGGGCGTGGTGGCTCACGCCTGTAATCCCAGCACTCGGGAGGCAGAGACAGGAGGATTGCTGAGTTCGCGGCGGCTTGCCTGGGCACCATAGTGAGCTCAGGGGCAGCCTGAACTACAAAGCGAGACCCTGTCTCCAAAAAAGCAAAAAAAAAAAAAAAATACTTGGCTCATAAAGTTTTAGCTTTATGTAAGCCTGTTCTTACAAGGCTTGTACACAAACTTTATAGGCATTGGAATATTGAGAATGTTTGCAATGACCAAATATTTCATATATTTCTAGTGACTTTGGGGCTGGGGGAAATTGTGCCCAAGGAATAATACTTATTACTTTCACAGGGTTAAAATTCACGACTGTGAAATCTGGTGTCCAGCGTCTGAGAGCTCATCAGCTACCAGCCCCCTAGTGTTGGTCAGGAAAGTGGCAGTTGTCCAGGGTCTGAGCATTTAGGGTGCACAGGTCTTGTGTTCAAATAACTCGACCTCCAGACTCAGTATACTGGATTACTACTTTTATACTTTGAATTGACTAATGACTCCATTTCTATCTACCTCAACTGGGATGGAACTGAGAGTTCGGAGAGTACAGTCAATAATTATAGGTGGAATTTCATTTCAAACTTTCTCTCTTGTGTGTATATGTAAATATTTGTAATCTATATGTGCAGGTTAGAAAAAAAAAACAGATCTGTTCATTTTAAATGACTCCCTACAGTAGACTGTAAATTATTAATTCTAATTTAATGAGTTTTAAGAATACAGAGGAGTTAGATAAATTCCTCAAGTATTAAGTATTGAAAAAATAAACTCTGCTGCAGGAGAAAAAACGTCTCCAAAGCAGGGCAGGATCTGTGGGTCTCCAGTGCTCTGTGTCATAGCTCGGCCCAGCCGAGCTAGTCAGACACAGCCCGGAAGGCTCAGGGGAGAGGGGCATCCGAGCAGGAGAAGCAGATCTCATGCCCCATCTCCTGTGGAACTGGAGAGCATGCAAGAGGTGGTCAGTGTGTGAGGTTCACATCTTCATGTGCACAGATTGGTCCTTTAGTGATCTGAGCATGGAAAGGAGAGAGTTCGGTTCTTAGCTGGCACTAGCACTGTGAGTATAAGCACAGACAAGTATGTGTCCATAAACACCTCATGAGTCAGTAACCGGCAAGATCTATACCCTCTTCCCCTCCCTCCACATCTCATTTTCCCCTTTTGTCTTCCCTATCTACAAATTTATCTCTACTTCTCCAAATGCAGTCAGGTTACAAAATGTGAAGTTCTCAAGTTTTATTCTGAAATGAATTTTTAAGCTGGGGTTTTCAGCACACAAAGATATTATCATTCCTAATTATGAAGCCTTGTCATTTGCAAACAGTGAATAAAGACGCCTCTTTTGTTTTGGAAGTAGAAAACTCACCTTGAGTGAAACACTGGCTTTTTCTGAGGACATAAAATCACAAATCCTGTACCCACACAAGATTGCAAGGTCAATGATTTCAAATCCAAAGCTCAGGAGGCTTCATGGCCCCCTAGAAAGTCTTTCAAATATTGGTGCCAGGGTGTGACTCTCCCTGATTACTTCACTTATATGGATTTTTTTCCACAGCCCTCACTTTCTTTCTATGTAAACTGCAGCAAAATTCTTGGGAGTTAAAATTATGCAAGTTCTTCACAAGTGCTTGGTATTTTATATGAGTTGATTAGATATGAAGTGTGATCAGAAATATGCAAATAGGTGAATGTTTAATGGAATAAAACTTATTACAATGAAACACATTGCCAGAACCCGCTCAAAACTTTCCCTATAGCTTCAAATGCATTTAACCCATCTTTCCTGCCATTTTCAGAAGCAAGTCTGAAAGTACTCTTTAGGGGCATCTGTAGCTATGCTGTTGTGGCTTCCTGTGTGACTCAGTCAATTTGGTACTTCACCTTCTGAGGTAATTTTGGCTTTGTGGAAGGGAAAGAAATCACATGGTGCCAGATCTGGTCAATAAGGTAGATGAGGACACATTGTCATGTTTTTATTTGACAGAAAATGCTGTAAACATTTTATCAATATAGAGGGAGGACAGGGGAATAGGAAAAAAAATGACACTCAAAATGTGTCAGATATTAGTATAAACCCTCAATGTTGAATATGATCATAATGTATATACATACATATGCATATATATTTATATATGTATATGTATGCACATATTATATAATATATATATATACAATAAAATCAAAATAATTGAGACCTTCCAAAAAATTTTAAATAGTAATCAAAACAGATAGTGAATGGTTAATTTAAAAATGACTACTCTAAAGGCAACTGGCATCAATCCTCTTTAAAATACCCCTTTGCTTCCAATAATCCTACCCCATCTTTCTTGGTAACATGTCTTTTATGGTACTATTTTCTTTTTAAAAATATGAACATTTATCTTATCTTTCAGCCATTATGCACATGCTTTGTATTTTGTACGCTCATGAACCTGAGTTCTGTAACCAAGTCAGCAAGGCCATGTGGCTGTCAGTTTAGCCACAGAATTATTTTTACAGAACTCACAATTTTGATGTTTAATTTTTTTTTTTTCCCGAAACCTCGAACTCAGCAATCCTCCTGTCTCTGCCTCCTGAGTGCTGGGATTACAGGCCTGAGCCACCACGCTTGGCACTGTGGTATGTGGTATTGATTGTTGGTGGGCTTGAGTCTCCACGCCCAGCATTGTATGTGGTTACCAGGGATTGAACTCAGGACCTTGCACTTGCAAGGCAGGCACTGGAACCACTGAGCTAACCCTCCGGCCCCTGATATATTTTTTTAAAGCCCCTCATGTAAGAGGTACTCTGAGGTACAAAAAATTAAACATCAGGGCCGGAGGGTTAGCTCAGTGGTTCCGGCGCCTGCCTCACAAGCTCAACACACATTCAGTATTTCTATATAGAACATGGAGTTTAGAAAGTAAAGTTGCTCTGTAAAACTGCCGTCATTCTTAAAAAATTTGTAAAGATTGACTCACTGTTGACTTAATTTTCCTGTATGACTAAATAAGAACTGAATATTGAATAATTAGGTTAAATGGTATAACATCTAAAATTAGGGGCAAATAAAATCCTATTAAAATTAAAATCAGAAGAAGGCTTTGCTGGCATCTAATTCTGAAATATGTTATGAGTTATTGACAGATATTAATAAAGGTATAAATCTTATATTCTTATGTTGCATATTATAAAACCAAAGAGGATATCTTTTTTTTTTTTTTTTTTGCTTTTTGAGACAGGGTCTCACTTTGTAGTTCAGGCTGGCCCTGAGCTCACTATGTAGCCCAGGCAAGCCGCCGCGAACTCAGCAATCCTCCTGTTTCTGCCTCCCGAGTGCTGGGATGACAGGCGTGAGCCACCACGTCCGGCATTGTGGTACGCGGTGTTGATTGTTGGTGGGCGTGTCTCCATGCCCAGCATTCTATGTGGTTACCGGGGATCGAACTCAGGACCTTGCACTTGCGAGGCAGGCACCAGAACCACTGAGCCAACCCTCCGGCCCAGGATATCTTTTCTTTATGTGTATATAACCACACAAATTTATATTTACACAGCCAAATAAGGACTTTTAAAATAGCTGCAAATCAAATGCTCTCTGTCACTTTTACATACCAAATCAGAATTGAGCTTTTGTTTATTTGGCATATATATTTTTCTATTTGTGAATATATACTTCTGTATGTAAATATATAATATATATGTTATAGAAACATAAAATCCATATAATATATACTCATGTATCAATAAGTATATTACATAAACTGAGATGTGTTCAATTACTGATACATATCCGTGTGTATGTTCACAGATTTATAGAAATGAGACTATGTAGTTTCCTCATCAATTCACTGAGTGATATAGCATATAAATATATGGTAATAGACTTGGTTTTCAGTTTTATAAAGTGTTTGTTCTCCTGTTAAATAAGTACTAATATTCTTAACTGATAAGGGTTGTTAATGCTACTTTCATCCACAAGCAAGAATATTCTCCAAGTTTTTAAAAAGTAGCATATTTTAGTGGGCAATAATAGTATCAGAGCCTAATACATGCACAGCATAAAATATCTTAAATAAACACCACTCTTACTTGTGGTCCACGCCACTGGCTCCTGTGTATGTTTTGTTGTGTGTCTCATGTTGCCGAAGGCTATGCCAATCAGGGCCCTTTGGATTGTCCATCTGATTGGACAACCTTTTGTGATGATGACAGTGACCTTTAACATACTGTGCAAAATAGAATCTTGATCAAGACATTCACAGATGTGTAGGGCAGAAGGGCGATTTTTGGAAAGAATGGCCATGTAGCCTTTTGTAATTAACTTCCTCTGGTGCAGTGACAACAGATTTTCTGCACATCTTGTTCTCAAACTACTGCATGAAGTTTGATAGCTAACTGATGTTGCTTTATCATTTCTCTAATTGCTGAACTAAAGAATTTAACTTTTAAATGTATAGTATTTTGTAATATGTCATGAACAGTATTTAATACAGACTCAAGCCAAGCTGGATATGCAGCCTACCTCTTCCAGATAAAGCTAACAGACTGGGCTCAGGCCTCTTTCCTCACTGGACAAGACACTCTTTGACCTAGGTAGCAGAATCCATAAAAAAAACAAAGACCAAGGAACAAAATGATTTAGCTACGACTTAACAAAATTGGCTTCTATCTCATGTTTGTTCTTTGGCATGCTCTCAGTGGCTTTCCTGTTCTGACAGCATCGCAGAATGTCAAACCCTCGCACAGTGATCATCAGCAACAAGTAAACAGAGCGAGTACTGAAGCTGGCTTTGCACCTACTGAATGCTGCAAGTGTCGGTACTCGTTGGAGATGCATCTGGCGAAGCTTGGCTGTTCCCAGAAGGCCACTCCATGGAGACTGAGAGAGCAGCGTCGGCTAGTGGTGCCTGCATGTCACAGAGAACAGAGAGAAGTGGTGTGTGACGCGGTGCTTCGCAGTATCACAGCATTGGGGAATAGCCCAAATCCGGGCTTATACATTTATTTTTGTTCTAAAGAGTGCACACAAAGTTGTCATTTTGATTATTTTTATAACGCAAATGAAGCATCTTGAGAAATCTCTGCATTAACATTATTTTCTGAGTCTCTTCAGTGTCTCCATTTATGAAACACTTTATCAAGATTATTTCAGTAATTACTTAACGTTAACGAACAGAGATATTTACGGATGGAAGAAAAGCACATGATTTCACAAAACAAATGCAGGTCTGGGATGGTGCTGGTTCAGGGATGGGGCAGTACCTGTGGCATTCAGTGGGCACTGGTTGAATGCCAGTTCGCCTGCTGGAGTCCTTTTCCACACCATGGACATCAGATAGTCCTCAGGGCATATTTCATAAGGGGCTGCAATTAGAAACACACAGACTAGAATGTCAGCAGTACTTGTTTTAGAAAAAAAGTACTGGCAATCACAATCCTCAAACACATCGCTCTAATTACAGAGCCCTGTCACTTTCCTCAAAGTATATGCTCACTGAAATGACAAAGATGTGCTCATGAGGAAAAATTTACAGTTTCATTTCTCTGTCTGCAAAATCATTGAGGACTTTTTTTCTTTCCTTTTTTGAAACTTCTTATTGCGTAGGCTTTTACATTAGCACTAAAATCCAGGGGCACCTAACTTCATAAAAAAAATGCTCCAACACAGAAAATGTCAAATAAACACCAATACAGTCAGAGTGGGTGACCTCATAACCCACAATCAGAAGGAGACAGATCAACCAAACAAAAAGATCAAAAAAGAAATATTTGAACAAGTGAATTCCGGAGGTCTCCGGAGTGCCCTCCTTACTTCAACAGAATCACACTCTTCTTGGCAACACAAGGAGCTTTCTCCAAAGGGTCCCACACCCAGTTAAACACATACCAAAGAATACAAATCATACACTGTGTACCACTAGGCCATTGTGCCCTGAACCTAGACAATGGTCAGAGAAGAAGCAATAGGTAACTGGGGAACAACTGGAAATCTAATAATGTGTTTCTGATTAACCAAAAATGCCAGTGCAACAACAGCAGAACCTACAGGACACAGGGGTGGTAGTGCTGAGAAGTGGCATTGGTAATCCGCGACATATTAGAGAAACAGAATAAGCTTAGATAATGTAATGATACAGCACAAGATATTAAAAATACAACAATCCTAATCTAAATAGTTTAAGGAGGGAAGTTATAAAGATCAGAATTGGAACTAATAAAAATAAGACTAAAACATCAGTACAAAGAATCAGTGAATCTAAAAGCTGATTTTTAAGATAATAAAATTGATAAACCATTGACCAAGCTTACAAAAAGGGAGAAAAGACCAATATCAATGCAACTGGTAATAAAAAGAAGAAATTACCATAGACACGGCCAATATTCTGAGAAACTGTACCCCACACACTGGAAAATCTTAAAGAAATGGTCAGATTCCTAGACACACAGAAATTACCATAACTGAACCAAGAAGACATGAAATCCCTGAACAGTTTAATAACAAGCATGAAATTGAGGTAATAAAAAAATAAAACTACCAAGTAAGAAAGTCCAATGCATGATGGACTCACTGCTGAATTCTTCAAAACCTTTATGGAAGTTATAACATCCATACTCCTCAAATAGAGAAGACAACCCTAAAATTCATGTGGAACCAAAAGAAATGTAGAATATCAAAAACAATTCTAGGCAACAAAGGGAGGGCAAAGGCTATCACAATTCCTAACTTGAAATTATACTAAAAAGCTACCACGATAAAAACAATATTGTACTGGCAAAAAAAAAAAAAAAAAAAAAAAAAAAAAAAAAAAAAAAAAAAAAAAAAAAAAAAAAAAAAAAAAAAAAAAAAAAAAAAAAAAAAAAAAAAAAAAAAAAAAAAAAAAAAAAAAAAAAAACAGACCCAAAGATCAAAGGATCAATGGAACAGATTAGAAAATGGAGAAACAACTCCAAACACACTCATCCACCTTATCTTTGACAAACACCCTCAATGGAAGGAAGATAGACCCTTTAATAAAGTGTGTTGAAAAAACTGGCTTTCCACATGTGGAGGATTGAACCTAGATCTATATATGTCACCATGCACAAAACTAAAATCATAATGGATCAAAAAACCTACACATTAAAACAGAAACACTAAATCTTCTGAAAGATGGAAGAGGTAAAACTCTTGAAGGCATAGGTATAGGCAGAGACCTTATGAATGAAACTCTGATCACATAGAAATGTTACAAACAATTAGAAACCAGATCTCATTAAAAAGCTTTTGCACAGCAAAAGAAAGCACCAACAAAGTGAAATGACAACCTAAAGAGTGGGAAAAAGTTTTTGCTATTTATTAATCAGACAAAGGATTAATATCTAGAACATATTCAGAACTCAAAAAATCAGATCTCTCAAATGTAAAGTTAAGTCCAAAAATGGGCATATGAAATGAACAGATACATCTCAGATGAAGTACAAATAGCAAATAAATATGTGAAAAATGTCCAACATAGCTCATAATTTGACAAATGCAAATTAAAACAACACTGAGATTCTCGTACCAAAAACAAACAAACAAACCACAATGAGATTTCACATCACCCCAGAAACAATGGCTGCTATCAAAATTTAAACAATAACCAATGCTGAGAGGGCTGTGGCAAGAAAAAAACCCTTCACCACTGTTGGTGGGAGTGTAGACTGGTACAACCACTGTGGGGATCAGTGTGGAGATTTCTCAAAAAACTAGGACTAGAGGTTCCATTCGACCCAGCTACTACCCTCCTTGATATCTTTACAAAAGAAAAGCACCATACCACAGTGATGTAAGCACATCAATGTTTACAGTAGCGCAATTTGCAATGACTAAGCCTTGGAAATAGCCCAAATGCTCATCCATGAATAAAGAAGATTTTTTATGAGTTCGAGGCTTGCCTGGGCTACATAGTGAGCTCAGGGCCAGCCTGAACTACAAAGCGAGACACTGTCTCAAAAAAAAGATATTTTTAAAAATACAATGGAGTACTGCTCTGCCATAAAGAAGGATAAACATGAGCCATGTCTAGGTAAATGGACATACCTTGAGACCATATTCTTAAGTGAAATAAATCAGACACAGATGTTTAAATATGGCATTGTTTCTCTGGTGTGAGAAACTGGGAGGATAAATATAAGGATGGATACCTATAATGGACATTGGGAAGTGGGAATAAAGTGTTCAAATGGGAAGGGAGACAAGGGATGAATGAAGAACAAAAGAAGGGAGGGAAAAGAAAAATTGAAAGAAAGCTTTTGTAAACAAGAAGGGAAATGGGGCTGAGTGGAGGGGAGGAGATGGGGGAAAAAGAAACAACAAGATATATTATGCACAGGTAAAAATTCCTTGTAATGAATGTGACCATTATGTATATCTAAAATGTACTGATAAACTTAATTTTTTAACAGAGCAATTTTCACAAAGATCCATAAAAATCTTCCCAATATTCTTAACACTTTAGAACGTTATACAATGAAGTAGTTTTCCCAGATCAAAAACCTTTCTAAAATTATCAGTGAGATTTAAAAATAAAGATCAAAGATGTTTTTATTTGTCCAACCAAGAGGAATAATGCCAGTCATACAATGTAGATAAAGTTGACTAACTTGGTGTCCTTGTCATATAGTCTGAAGCATCAGTTTAACTACAGAGTAAGATACTCAAGAAGAATTGTAGGAGCAATGGACATGTAGCCGGAATCTTGTAATGAAAAGCCTGAGAACCATGGACAAATAGACCCACGTCCAGATAGTATTGAGACTGGCACTTTGCTCCTGGATGGATGAGGTAAGGGCTGCCTCCAGATGCATGTACCAGGGTGTGTTTCCTTTCACTTGGCCAGTGAGACGCCTGAGTCTTCGCCTCCTGTGTGGGTCCTCTGTGGTCATCTTACCTCTGCAGTACCCAGCTCAGCACAGGTCTGTCCATGACACCACCAAAAACTAATGAATGAACAAATATGTGGTGATGCGGATACATGGTAAGTGAAGAGCAAAGACCATGGTCAGGCAGGGATGCTCCACACTGCAGACCAGTTTCTAGCACATGTGTGGCATTACTCGTACAGGTGGAAGGAAGAAGCAGCAGAAGTGAGCCAAGGGTCAGTGCTGGAGCTGCAGCAGTGCAGGGAGCTGACATCAAACCCGGACTTGCTTGTTGACCCAAAGTGACACTGGACATCCACCCTTTACCTCCAGGTACAACTCAGAAGCACGCATGGGTCTCTTTGGTTTGTGTGTCTTTCCTGGGTTTGAAGAGCCCAGAGGCATGTTGGGCTTGACCTTTGCAAACACCTCGAAGTCACGCTGTCCATACCTAAGTCCTCACCATTTCCCCACTGCAGTGCCTTTCCTGACTCTGCCAGTGTAGCCCCAAGCAGGTCCCCAGCACAGGCAGCCCTGCAGGGGCCGAAGGGAAGGAGTCCTCCAACTTGAGCTTCAATGTGAAGACCACTCTGCCTTCCTCCAGGGGGAGACCAGGCAGGGGAGGCCACCGAAGAGGTTGCCATGCAAGCAGGACGGTGGTGCCTGGAAGCAGTGCCGGGTAAGGATGAAGGAATGAGACAGTGCACAGGGATGATTTAGGAGAAAGTCCACCTGATGGAGGGAATGAGGGCGGCAGAGGGGCCCATGGTGAGTCCTGCTCTCTGAAGAGCTGGGTGCAAAGTGATGCTATTTTTCTCCTTAAACCTATTTTTATGCTGGAAAACAGAGTAAGTGCTGAAGCGAGGTTTAATCCTGGAAGCTGCTGTTAAAACCCTTCCATGATTGTCCATCCTTGGCAGGACAATAGGGCCTTCAGCAAAGTCCGCCCATAGGTGGTGCGTGCAGACTGACACCTCAGTCTGAGGGACGGACGCTGGTTCCCATGTGCTCCACACCAATGCGCGCTGTGCTCCCTTTGCCAAAGCCGCACTGTCTGCATAAAAAGCATCTTCTATATTTTGAAAGTGAAGCTTCTATTTATCTTGAAAGACAGCTGACACGATGCATTCTCTAAGAAGCCCTTCTTAGCGCCCTAGCCACTGCACACAGAAAAATACGGCTTTTCTTAAAATGTGTTGAAAATATCTGTTGCATGTATAAACCTCCACAATTGCTAAGTGTTGCTTCCTGAGAGACTAAACATGCTTTATTTTCTTTCATCTGCTGTAAGGAACTCCCATGGTGTAGCACTTAGTAGGTGTTCAGAACGTGTTTTAAATGAATCACATTTACAGAACAAACAACCTAAAAGAGCAGCATGGAATGCTGGGAACAGACCACTTCGTGCTCTGACATGGTGCCCACAGCTGGCACCTTCCTGGAAAGGTTGGTGGGGCTGTGGGCTAAATGCCAAATTCCAGTGATTTTAATTGATGCTCATTTAAATACAGTTCACTCCCATTTTGGATGGTGCTGTAATAGGTCACTGTGTTTCTCTGTATTTAACCCAAAGGTGAACATTTTAAAAAGTCAGAATAGGTGCTGAAGTGTACGAGACACACCAGAAGTAGTTTATCACATAACTGAATTCTACCCAAACAATCAGTTCTTCTCTGTAACGAGGGTGGCGTGGCGCACCGTGCTTGGCACTAGGTTCTTCCTGTTATCTTTCAACAGGCTTTCAGATCCCCCCCCTTTCAACTGTCTTTTCAGTTTTCTATACTTTCGGGACTCGAATTTGCCTCCGTTCCACTGATGAAGCTTGAACAGTATTTCACAAAAATTGCCGCTGTAGCTTGTAGTCTTTGCTGACTCAGACTGGATTGAAAGCGACGTCAGATTTGCACAGGGTCTCTGCCTTCCCGCCCAGTCCGTTCGCTGTGGTCATTGCGCCCGCTGAACACTAGATGGCGCGGGCGGGTCCAGGGCCATTGTCCAGGGTCTCGTCCTGAGCCAGCGCCGGCCAGAGAGCTCTCTGTGGAGATACGGGTCATGGTGACTTATCCTAAGGGCACGTTGCTGGAGGAAGTGACTTCTTTTCACATAAGCGTGATAGTTAATGTTTGCCTTGGCCTGCTAGACGTCCTTCAGCAAGGCCTCTAACTCACCCGTCCTCTTCTGCACCAGCTGGACATTCAGTTTCACGTCCTCTGAGACCGGACTGTTCTCCAAACGCTGCTCCCGCTTCTGCTCTTGGGAGCACTGAGCTGTCGCCCCATGTCCATGGTATTTTTTCTAATCTGTTCACGAATTTGCCTCCTCCGGTTAGAAGAGCTGGTCTTTGATCATATCAATTCTGATGCTAACAGAATGGAGATGATGATTCTGCACAACGCGAGATATGTGTGTGTGTGTGCGCGCGCGAGCGCGCCCATGCGCACACATGCATGTGTGTGGGTGTTGTAGAAAATGCCCTGGCAGCCATTCCACTGGAGGAACAGAGCGAGGAGAGCTACTCTACTTGAACTAAGAATTTTATCAGAGGAAGGTGCCAGGGCTGCTGGAGAACTAAAAGAGGCAGGAGGTTCAGTCCAATTTAGTAGGTCACTCTGACCCTGTTTAGGAGCCTGTGAGCCCTGTGTGCAGCCTAATTCTGAAGAAGGAGAAGCTGCGTGAACAGTCATTCTCTATAGGTCCACTCCATCCCCTCTAGCGCTCACTCGCCTATGCACGCAGTGGCCCTCAGACGGGCCTACAGTCAGAAGCAGCAAAGCGAAATACAATCAATACTCTCTGAAGCCCAGAAAAGTCAACAATGTTCTGTTCTACTGTAAATTCATGACGACTTGGACTCAGTGTGTTTTTGTCTTGGGGATGAATTGGCTGTATTTTTTTTTTTTTTTTTTGCAGTACCGGGATTGACCAAGGGCTTTCATACTGAATTATGGTCTCAGGTTTTTGTTGTTTTTAATGTCTTATTTTGAAACACAGTCTCGTTAAGTTGCTTGGGCTGGTCTTGAAACATGGGGTCTTTCTGACTCAGGCTCCCAGAGTGCTGGGATTGTCAGCGGGTATGGCCATCCCCGGCTTCTGTACACTTCTCAGACACAGAAACCCATCATAAAAATTTTACTGAAGGAGGACAGCAGGCAACTCACAGATGATATGCCCACTGCAAACCGGCCCACAACATGCAGCATTTTAGCACTGATGCCAAACCCCATTGCTGTTTTAAATATTTAATCAAAAAAAGATTTGACATCCTTTGAAGATTCCATCTTGAAAATTACTTAAGAAAATAGGCCAGTCTATGCTCATATCAAAAACCAGCCTAGATATTAAAAAATTTATTTTTTCTACCTTAAGTCTGAGGTGTCTGTGATAGTGAGAACCTTTTTGTGTTCTTCATGCCCTGTACATAGCTCACTTGCTCAACAAGTATTTCTGGAGGACCCAGCATATCTCATTCATTAAATGGTGGAGAGGCCCAGCTGAGGTCCCCACTGGCAGAACTGTCATGAGGAAAACCTCCCTGGGCAGAATTCCATCCACAATCCAGGAGCTCAGATCTATGGGAACCGTGCACAGCTTGTCTGGGGAAGATTCATATAAGGGTGTCCATGCTGCAGTGAAATATAAACAGGAGTTTATAATAAGGAGGGAAAAGTGTTCTTGGGACTAACTTTGGAAACAACCAAGGCCTGAGAAGAGATTATATCCAAGAACCAGGGACATTTCAGAAGGGTTAGGAAATAAAGCTGGGATACATAGAGGGGTTAGCTGAATGGGAAGGGTGGCACCAGACGTGTAACCTAGGAGGCTGTTTTTATGCTCAGAACAAGGCAGCGATGGTATTGTTGAAATCTCCACTTGCAGTTTAGAGAACAAATTGAGGAAGTCAGGACGTGGCAGAGAGGCCTGAACCATCTAATCCATGAGCTAGTTGTAGGCAGAAGCCCAGGGAGGGGTAACAGGAGCTGCAGGCAGATTTGACCTCTGTGGAAAAGAAGGCCAGGCTCTGTCACATGGCAGTAAGAGGTGAGGAGGGCTGAGAAACAGCACACAGGACTCGGGGTTTCAGGAGGCGGCCGGTGTGCAGGTCCAGATGTATTCACTACCTGTGAGACAGGACAGCTCGTGGGAAGAGGCGGTCAAAACAGCTCTTTCCTGATCTGAGCACATCTAGGTTCTGTTATAAAACAACAAAAGACCCCAAAAGCTCAGGAAAGAAAAAGAAGCTACCAAGATGTGCATGAATGTGTTTTATTTCATGCTACCTATGTGCACCCTGGAATTTAGAAAGTGCATTCTGAAATTTCAAAATTTTATTCTGTGCTCAGAATAAAACAGTATTATACATCAATATGACAGAGGCTCATATTTTTACATTGCAGCTAAATATCCATTCTGTTCATCAGCTGGAAGATCCCACTGTCTGCTCCTACTACTGCAAAAATATAAATCTCATTTGTGACACGTAACAGTGCTTGAAGTCACAAGTATGTAGTTAGCATGCCCCTTAAAACAAGGTAGCAGTTACCTAGTGATTAGCTTATAATGTGTCTGTTCAAAGTGATTTTCAATCTCTTTTAAATAGCTGAAATTGTACAGGGTTTGAAACAATTTGATGTGGAAAATTAGTTTGTATCTCATATGCTGGAATTTCAGCATTGAGGAGAAATTAATTCTAAAGTGTAGAGCTGACATCTAGAAAAAAAACGCACTACTCATGTCCCAACATCTGAGATTTTATTTGCTGGCAAAGCATGAATCACTTTGTTTCATGTATCCCTTGTGTGGCACATGCAGAGCATGTGAGATAGAGCTACTCTCTGTGCTTTCAGGGCTTCCAGCACCCCCTTCAGAGCTGGCACCTCCCTGTGCAAAGAACTCATGCTTCTGCTAAGGTCTAGGAGGGAAGAGATTGTGTTTCATGCAGTGTCCTTATGCAGAAAATGTGATTTTTCCGCCTCAAGTTGCAGTAAAATGGAATTCTTTTTCCAGTAGGCAGAAGGGCATCACAGAGGTGAAACAGTCCATGGCAGGGCAGGCAGGACACAGGGGCAGCCGTGAACCTCTCTTTCCTAATATACTGCAGAATTTTTCCTAATGTACTGCAGATTTTAATTCACTGGATTTTCATAATGACCACATAGAATGAACATAGTCCTTATCCATATATTATAACTAGAGATGGAATTTGGGTTGCCTCACTAAGGAAGTGGTGAGCTCACTGTCCAGCTAAGCTAGTTTTCAACATTTCTAAGCACTGGCATCCTTGTGTTGTTGTTCTGATGATAAATAAATTATTTAGATATTTCACAGTTATTTTTAAGTCTGGAAGTCCGCAAATCATGAATTTTGGTTTTATTAGCAAGCTGAACATTGGATAGCCTGAGTACTGGGACTGGAAAGTATTTTATGTTTCTGGTTGCATACAAGTTACTCAATTCTGTATTTCTCCTTAGCAGACAAGTTCACTTAGTTTCTTTTTATTAACAAAGTTAATTAATTTTGAAAAGTAACTTTGGTATGGTTTGCCTCTAACTACGCCCTCAAAGTCCCAAGTACTCATAAGTGGGTCTTTTCAAAGGTGGCTGGATCTAGGATAGGTGAACATGTACTAAGAGTGTGTAATTATTAACCTAGCCCACTGATTAGGGTGCATCAGTCCACACCCATCAGTTCTGGATGTGGATGATGGGAAGACCCATTCTGGGTATGGGTGGCACCAACCAGCCGGTCTTATACCCTGGATGGGATAAGAGGAAAGGGAGGCTCACTGCTGCCCCTGCATCCTGCCTGCCCTACCATGGACTGTTTCTGCTCTGTGATGCCCCTCTTCCCCAGTGTCCTACTTTTGAACCAGTAGACCTTGCATTTAAATCTCTAGAACTATGATCTGAACATTTTATCCTTTAACTTGTGGAAACTGAGTGTTTTGTCCCAGCAATGAAAAAAGTAACTAGGACAAATTCTAAGTAATTATTAAATTTTTGTTAGACTACATTTGATATTTGGATGCAGTCAATATTTTGTGAAAAAATTTTCCTTCTTTTTTAGAATCAAGTGAGAATCAGTGCTTCTTAGCCATCTCTAGTTATAACACAATAGAAAATGGTAAGTTGGAGGGCTTGAGATCAGATGCCAAAGCTACCGGATCCTGCCATTTCAGCTGTACTGAGATCTCAAAATCACTTGCTGGAACCTGGGACCAGCCACAGCATGAAAATCTATGATGCCAAAGCCATGACAAGCTCTGGCCTAAAAGAAGAAGTGGGGCTCAGACTAAGAAGCTAAAAAACTGTTGTAGAGACTTCTACATATTTCCCACTTCCTGTATCTCACTTGTTTATTTCTAAAGAAAGCAAGATCATACTACAAATTTTAGGCACAAAATAAAAACTGTACGTGTGACTTAAAATATCTAATAAAGGGCTGGAGATTTAGCTCAGGGGTTCCAGTGCCTGCTTCGCAAGTGCAAGGTCCTGAGTTTGATCCTGGTAACCACATACAACAATACTGGGTGTGGTGACTCACGCCCACCAGTGATCAGTACCACATAAAACAGTGCTGGGTGTGGTGGCTCACGCCTGTAATCCCAGCACTCAGGAGGCAGAGACAGGAGGACTGCTGAGTTTGAGGCTTGCCTGGGCTATATAGTCAGCTCAGGGCCAGCCTGAACTGCAAAGTGAGACCCTGTCTCAAAAAAAAAAAAAAAAAAAACTAATAAAATAAGCCATCAAACCAACTAACACAATTGTGAAAGATTAAAGGAAATCACATAATGTGAAGCAATAATGTCATAGTCCTTGAAAAATTTCTATTTATATGATTTTTACATGCATGCCTTAATGACTTCCCCTTATAGTATTATTGACATAAAATAAAACATTTAAAAGACCATGTACATAATGGCCTCTTATGGTCAGCTAAGCTTAACATAGAATACGAAATGTGAGAGGCTGAAATACCTTGCTCATTGGCAATGTGTAGAAGCCTAACAGAATCATATGTACTGATAGTTAATGATAAGGAACATATAAGTCAAGAAAAGGGGGTTCCTCAACAAAAGGGCCCCAACAAGCCTGTGGAGAGAAGATTCAGTGGTGGATGAAGATGCAGCCAAGTCATGAGGCAGGGAGAGGACAAGAACCCTGGGGAAGTCCAGGTGTGTTACAAGGCAAATGCCAGCTCAGAAGAGAATGTAAACTCTTGGGGTCAGGAAGCAGAGACCGGATATGCTGGAGTTTACTACATGTACATATGAACATGCCCATGTATTATATGAATAGATATTTAGAAATGAGTAGAGAGAAATGGTATTGCAAAGCTAATAGAGCTAATAGATGGATACTAACAACTGGTATTCCATGGTCTGGTATTCCATTTGGTAAGTAATCAGAAGCTATGTAATTTTGGGGGGGACAAGTGATCACATGACCAATGACAGTAAACAGACAACCCTGCTCAGAGGAGATTAGCACATGTGATTGTTGTGATGATACATGTCAGAGACAATGAGTTCATGAGCTGCCATTTAAGGACTCCATAGCTGCAGTATTTGATCATTTCATCCTTGAAATCCCTCAGGCCATGCATGACTCCTGCTAATAGGTGAGGGTCCTGTGCTCAGAGCCAGACTTTCTTGGGTTCATTATTCCAGGCTGTTCATGCAGCACTGCTCTGCCCAACTAGTCAGTCAGTGGTTGGAGGGGAAGAGACAATGAGGCTGCTGAGGAAGGCGACTCTGAAGTGTAGTCCATCATCAGGAAAGGACTCTGCGGAGCAAGGGTTCCTCTCAAGCAAACAGCGTTTCAGTGTCTGAGCTGGTGATGGGATCAGAATGGGTTGTGAGCACTTGTGAGCAATCAGGAGAAAGAGGTTGGTCTGGGAGCATTTCTCAAAGAGGTGATGATGTGAGACGCAGCACTGAGGAGCACTGTGCTGGGCAGAATTGCAATGCCATGCACAATTCACAGGGACAAAGGAGGGGTAAAGGAATGGGGGGCCAGCCTTGGTCAGTACTGGCCCCCAAAGGAGGGGTATGAATTAATTTCAAGAATTTAAGAAAATGTTTCAATTTCCTTAATATTAAAATGATCAAGTGATTATTAAAATTAATGCTTATTTTTACTATAAAAATCTGCTTGAGATGGAAGGAAAAAATAAAAGAAATAGTAGTAAGTGTCCCTTTACCTTCTTTTCAATTTGAGAATAAAGGACCTGTTGTTAAAGACTTCTAAATTTGACAAGATAGGGTAATGTAAGGTTATACTGAGTCAGTTTTTAAGTTCCTACAATGGCAGAAATTGTGAGAATTTTCTCAAAATCTGATTTGAGGAGCAACTGACAAGACAAATTATGACAACGATTATTTCCACAGCAACAGTTCTGAGGAAGGGACACACTGTGCTACCTGGAATACACACTGGTACTTTTAGATATCAGTGTTTCCTCCTAAATTCTACCCATAAAATTCCAGTGATTTGTTCCAGAACTGGATTAGGTAGGAGACCCACATTAGCGGGCAGGTTTGAATATTAGTTTCCATATTAGGAAGCACTACGTTCTCTCTCTCTCTCTCTCTCCTACAGAATACCTGCAAGTTTCATGTGTTTCTTTGCTTTTCAAAACACATCTACAACGGTTACTTGCAAGAACAGAGAATACAGGCTGAAGATGTCAATGCCTACTGCCACCTACTGTCAGGATTGAGCTCTGGTTTCAGACGTACAACCGCTGGGATCTCTTCTGCCTGTGATATAATCTACTGTGTCCAAAAGTACTCAGGGAAAATGCTCACTTACCTCAGAAGAGCAACCAATAATAACATAATTCCCAATAAGGTTCAGATCACCGGATACCGGGAAATAATAGTGATTCAATTGGAATAAGAACTCTTAAAAGTTCTGTTTGAGCTAAACTGAAGCATTCTGAGATGAAAAAAGTAAGTCAGAGGCCAACCTGCATGTCAATACTGTGTCAGAGAGCACAGTATGTCCTCAGGTAGGAATAATACATTTTATATTAATGTATTTGGGTTTCTCTTTTTTTTTTTTTTTTTTTTGAGACAGGGTCTCACTTTGTAGTTCAGGCTGGCTCTGAGCTCACTATGTAGGCCAGGCAAGCCTCAAACTCAGCAATCCTCCTGTCTCTGCCTCCCGAGTGCTGGGATTACAGGCGTGAGCCACCACGCCTGGCACTGTGGTATGCGGTATTGATTGCTGGTGGGCGTGAGTCTCCACGCCCAGCATTGTATGTGGTCACCGGGGATCGAACTCAGGACCTTGCACTTGCGAGGCAGGGGCTGGAACCACTGAGCTAACCCTCCGGCCCATGTATTTGGGTTTCTCTTAATGAGCACCATTAAATGAATGCAGTGGAATACACAATGGAGATGGGTCTAATTTATCAAACTTATTACACTTGTCTCTACCAAAGGCAAAAATAGTTCTACTGGTGATTAACCCAGCACTCCAATAATGGGGACCCGAGGAGCATCTAAGATACTATGGTCACAACTCCTCTTCCCCCTGCCACTACTCCCTCCCAGATCTCACCTACTGCAGCTGCTAGGAGTGTCCATATCATCACTATTGACAGAAAAAGAAATAGTCCCTCATCGTCCCTGAGAAGCATAAATAAAATAAAATTTGGCAATCTTACTGAAGCAGTATCTCCACTTTCACTATGGGAGCACTTTAACTATGTTTTGTTCATGATATTGCATTAGTCTTGCTGCTGTTGTTTTAGATGTCACTGGAGCACAACGACACTCTGCCAATGGCAGCACTACCATGATTCAGTGGCTATGGGGAAGGTGACTGGTTTCTCAGGTGTGTACTATGTCCAGTAAGGCAGAGACAGGGGTGCTGGCTTGGGCATTTATTCAAGAAGTGCTCAGAATGATCCTTAGGTACACACTGCTTTTGACAATGTGAGATTTTGTCACTGTACGTGATGTATCTTGCTTCTTTCTTCCCATTCCTTCCTTTACCTCTCTTTCCCTCCTTGTATTCAAAAGCTTTGTTTCCATTTTCCTGCCTATTTTCTCCTTTTTTCTTAAACTTTTTGCTTTCCCCCCTTATTCAAGCGGGAATTTGAGTATTTTCTTCCCATCTCCCATTATCTGTTAGACATTTTAGTCTTTTCTTCTACTTTCAGTTTCTCACACCAGAGAACCAATGCAGTATTTAACCATAAGTGTCTGATTCATTCCACTTAAGAGTATGGTTATCATTAGGTACATCGAAAATGTAACAATAAATGTTTTGCTTCAAAAAATAACAAGAGGAGATAATGGGAAATGTACAAATTAAGCAATATTAGGGATTCTTTCTTCCTAGTGAAGCTAAGTTAAAAGAATTACTCACACATGAACTAAAGGCTGTTGGTATCTAGGGGAGAAGTGGTCCTGTTGGTGAGCAGCCTTATGGAGGTAAGGGATGATCACTGGCAGAATAACGTTTCTCCTAAATGAGAGCCTAGGGGTGTGGGGATGCCTCCTCACTGTATCAGTGAACTACAGTGGGCCATGTTCTAACACAAATACATTACAGTGTTCCAATACATTCTACATCACCAGCACAACTGGTGTCTCCTTTGGGTATGAATATTTACACATAAATATCCCAATAGCTGCAACATCTATGGTATAAGTATTTCTTGAGCACACTCAACCTGCTGGCTTCACTTAACATTTTCAAAAGAAGCAATCTTGATTCCAAAACAAATTCTTATTATAAATGAAGTCCAGTATCTAAGTGTAACTTGTAGTTCCCAGCTAAGCAATGAGTAATACTAATGGACCTTCAAAATGAATCATAGGTCCAATCCCCAGTGCTGAAAACCAACCCATACCAACCCTAATCAAACCAAACCAAAGCAACTCAAAGCAAATCTAATCAAACCAAACCAAATGAAAACAACCAACCCAATTCAAATCAAGCCTAATAAAACCAAACCAAACTAACACAAACCAACCCAAACCAAATCTAATCAAACCAGAGAAACCTTCCTCTGGAAATAGGGCAAGGAGCAATGAGCAAAGAAGCCAAAATGTCAACTGAGCTGAATCCAGCAATAACATTTGTTCTCAAATAGTATTAATCTGGATAATATTGGAAAATAGACATTCAAAATACTGTTTTTATATAGCAGTTTGTGTAAGAAAAACCAGGAAAACTGTTACCATTCTACCTTTTTATCCCCCAAAACTTATAAGTCAACAGTGAGACTGAGATAAATGAAGTCATTACTTGGTGAGTTTGACCAGTTTAAAAATTGGGACATCTCCCCCATAGCTATTTTATTGTCCAGTTGTATTTTTCTTATATAAATATTTCATCTGTACAATTCTCTTATAGAGACACAGAAAATCATTGTGGTCAGTGATGATTTTTAATATTTTTACACTATCCCTTTTCCATTAAGATCAATCCTAATTGATCTTAATTTTGATGGTCAAATACTTTTATTTTTCACTTTCATTAGTCATAGTATGAACTTTTATGAAATTGAGATGATCATTATTTTCATTAATTATACAAAGTACATATATTTCTCCTTCCTGATAAGGCAGAGTCTTGTGGCAAACTTAATTCATTTGTTTTATAATCATTTTTAAGCAAAAAGATAGTTTCTCTTTCCAGAAATCTGAAGAAAAATTAAGAATAAACAGTGCTAAAAATAAAACTAAAAATGCATGTTGTACCAAAAGAAACATTTGTTGAGAATTTGTTATTGACAAAAAGGGAAAATACCTCAGTAAATATTAAGGAAAATTGGAAGTTGTTCCAATTTAAATGGCTATAATTAGGAGTAGTTTTCCCTGCTCACAAAAATAATGCATCATGACCTCAAGAAAACAGCGCAGGGTTGGCTCAGGGTGCAAGCTGATTGCACTGTGGAAAACTGAGTCATTTATAAATGCTACTGTCTTGATAAAATAAGATGAATTAATTATAAAAATATATAAATTCTTTGAAAGTATAAACACATAAAGAATAAATACAAGCATACTCTATCTTTGAAAGTTTATAGAAGCAGAAGCAAAAATAAGTCATTAGAGCCTTTGATCGGTAATGGAGTTTGCATTACATTAATATTGCACTAGGACATACTAAAAATTCGATATAGATAGTCCTTCCTTATATAAGCAACCATTCATAAAATATTTAGCTTATTCAAGAATTCACTTTAATTTTGAAGCTATATACTTATAAATAATTTGTGATTCTTTGGAATCACATTGACAAAAATAAAATGAAAATGTTAATAACATCAAAAATGTATCGTGTCATATTAAAAAGTGCTTTGAGATTTATATGACAATTTTTCAGCCCAGCTTACATGAGGGAAACCAGCAAAAAAAATGTGCCCCTAAGGGAGAGTAGCTTTCTTGTGAACAGCTTTGTAAACTGTTTTCCAGACAGCAGGTGGCAATCTTTGTAAGTCTCACTGTGGAAGAGCCCTCTTCCCGCAATATATGCAGATGAAACTCCGAGCTTAGAAGACCAGTGAGGGACTCAGCATGCAGATGCTATGGCCAGGTTAGCAGCCTCAAATATTGAGGGGTCTTGTTGAGTCATGCTTCATTGTTCTAGTGAAATTTCTCAATGGGCCAAACGTGTGCTTTGTTTAATGCTTCTGAGCCCTTAGGCAACATAGGAGGAAAACTGTAACCTCCTCTCAATTTTGCATGCTGCTTACCTCTTATCGTGCTGGATTCATGTGGCCCAGAGAGTTAACAAGACCAAGTTTAGATCTTAAATTCAAGGAAGAGCTGTACTTATTGGGACTCTTAGAATCCTGTTTCTCCCAGTGTTTTTAGTTTGGAACTATGAGAAATTTTAGAATTTCAATTAAAGAGAAATACAAAGTTTTGACTTTTGTGTGTTTCTTCCAGTACCCTGGTTTCTAACTTGATGCAGACATGTGGAAGACACTCAGAAGGGCACCCTAGGTCGACCCCCAGCTCACTGGCCAGGGGAGCAGCAGCTCACCCACAGAGGGATGAGTGACAACCACCATCTAGGTGGATATGAGTTGTCTAAAGTGAGCACTCTCCTCATTGGGAAACGCTAAAATTCCATCCTATCACCTTTCTGATAGGTTGGTAACAATTTTGTCTAGTACCACCCTCAAATCACGACTGTGGCTGATCGTATTCTCAGTGTGTCAATGTTTAATGAAATGCATAGATTATTTTAAAAGTCTAAGTGAGCTTCAAAAGTACTATAATCTGCTCCATAATCTGCACAATTCTACATTGCATTTTTAATGCTTATACATAAAATTTTCTAATACAGTCAGACTTCAACTCTTTCACTAGTCATTATGACTCTATGCTTTCATTTTACACTGTGTTCCTCATAGCGATTTCCTTTTACAGTGGAAACTGGAGCAGAGACAAGTATATGAAGATACTCAAGGTCATTTGTCAGGGTGACGTTAATTAGCAACAGAACTTAAAAGAGTCTGAATTTCAACACCATTCCTTTATCTTACTAGTTCTCTAACGCATCTTTTTATTTCTCACATATACAGCTGAGGGCAATTAGTATTGTATTCTCAATAAACGAACGTTCCATATAAATGGCAGAAAAATAACCTAACTCATTTAAACCGTATTCCATTTTATTACTGCTCAGAAGAGCTTCCTTGCATTATTCTATTTTACAAAGCCACTCCACAATAACTTAAATCCTATAGAACTGCTGGAAAGTGCACCCAGAGAGGCTGTCCAATACCTTACAGACCCAAGCAAAGCGCCAGCAGTTATCCCTATCCCTTCGTGAGGAGCCCCACTCTTCACAAATGACACCCGGGTCAGGTCTGCTCAGGTCACAAGGCCTCCACGCCAGCCGCCCCAGCCCCTCTTACCAGGGCACCGCTGTTCGCTGCACCTTCGGACCTCTTCGCCTGCCCCTTCGCACTGCTGTCCCGTCACCACCGCGCCCTGACAGGTCCTCACTCGCCTTTCCCAGCCGCCGTCGCACGACCTGGAGCATCCACTCCAGTGTCCCCACGGGTTCCACTGCCCGTTGGCTGAAAGAAACGCGCCTCGTCAGGGGAGCCTGGAACTGCACCCTGCTGCGACGAGAATGTGGGGACATCGTCCTCTTGTCGTTTGTGAGTCTCGCACCACCGCGGACC
Source organism: Thryonomys swinderianus (assembly GCA_004025085.1). NCBI lineage: Eukaryota > Metazoa > Chordata > Mammalia > Rodentia > Thryonomyidae > Thryonomys > Thryonomys swinderianus. The sequence continues at coordinate 33,183 of PVIC010005842.1, forward strand.
AACAATATTCAAACGTCTGACTCACTGGTCAGATGCAGACCCCGGGGCCGAGCAGACACAGAATCGTGCCTGACTCTTCCCAGGCGCCTCACTGAATCTTACCTGCGAAAAGTGGAGGATCCATGTTAATCATTACTTTAATACATCTTATGTCATAGTCTTCAGAGTTGTGACTTTATTGTTATGAAATACAGCAGGATAATTAGCTGAATTTGAATGAAATGCAAGCATGATCAGAATCTATATTGAGTGCTTAAATTTATTAAATTACAGTAAGACACATCGCCACTCAGACGCCTCCGAACACGCCCCTTTGCTGTAATGCACTCCTCCTACCATTCTTGCCCGTTCTCAAATTGTTCTGGTGCCTTTCCGAGCTGTGAGCAGTGAGTGCTACCGCTGCTGCCAACCAACCCACAGGGAGGTCCTACGGGGGTACGGTGAGGCCTCGTCCACCCTGTGTACTCGTCCACCCTGGCTTTTCCTGAAGGTCAAAATGGCCATGAAAGGTATGTTTTTCATCGCAGCCACTGAGGCAGCCAGTGCCCACTCATGACAAAGGACTCCAGAGCTGCCACAGAGAGTCGCGAGAATGCTGGGGTACGAGAATCCTGGGCGGAGGAGCATGCTGAGAGGGTCAGTGGCAGTGTGTCTGATATTGTAATCACCGTCCAAACTTTAAATCTTCACCATATTTATCACGTCTGGATGCAAAGTTCAGGCCACCGCGCTTGCGAGCGTCTTGCACCCAGGACCCCAGGCTGCAGCAGCTGTGTACCTGTGCACTCCGGGTTGTAGCACTCTCGGCTTTCTGCCCAGGGCCCGCGGCACTCTGACCCCCCGTGGGCGGCTGCGGTGCACTGCCGGCTCCTCTGCTGGGTCCCGTTCGAGCATGTCACTGAGCACTGGCTCCAAGGGCTCCACTCCTGCCACTGACCATCGACTGGCAAAGTAGAAGGACAGAAAGCAAGGCACTGTGAACCGACAGTCCAGTGGGAGGTTCTGACTGCGGACAGCAAAACTGCCCTGGAGGACCCCAGCCAGCCATGCATGAAGTATTACTATTGCCTTGACACTGCCCTTGCCTTATTTTTCACTATTATTTCTCTTCTTCTTTTTATTTCTGTTATCTTCTGTAATTCCTGTATTTCTTCAAACATATACATCATAGGCTTTGAGCTAAACATGAGGGCATAGAAGAGTGAACAAAATAAACACTGAGCCACACATCGTGAGGTCATTTTCCATAGCAGAAACCCTTACAAACAAACAAGTCATTACATGCTAAATGAATTGATTATACAATGTGTAGCAAAAGCTAATTTCAGAACACCACAGGCAAAGAGCTCAGGGGGACTACAGGGTCTTCCTTGATAATCTGGTGTTTCAGGTGAGCCCTAAAGAATAATGAGGAAATACTCCCAATCTATGTGCTCTACCCTGGGATACACAAGGGTCCATGGCAGAGGATACATGGAAACTTCCAGGAACTGGACCAAAGCCACGGTGGGCAGGGTCAGGAGAACAGGGTAAAGAGGGGCAGCAGTGTACACAAACTTATTGATGCACCTTACAGTGGGTCTTGATCTCTTGGGGGACCATACAACATGAGCTGAGAAAGAAAAAGAGAGAGATTGAAAAGCCACAGGCACACAGACTTGAGAACAGAAGCTGGGTCCTGGGCTGACTGCAGCTGGTCTGTGCAGCCAAGTCAAAAGGCAACGATGGCATCCAGTGTTTATAAGAAGCAAGGGAAACAGGAGAGCAAGGTGGAGCTTGGGCACTTGCTGACAGCAGTTATTCCATGTAGGACTGTAAAAGAAAGGTATTTGCATGTCTGTCTGAAGAGAACAATGGGTTAATTTAGAGGGGAAACATTTATTTGGAGTCAAGCTGACCTCAGCCATGCCTGCTACTTCACAGAGGAGGACTTATGTCTGGTAGCAGCCAAGCAGCAGAGGAACAATTCCATTCTCTGACATGCCCACCTGAGTCACAGAAACATTGGCCAGACTCCTGATAAAACATGGAGGAACTTCAGGGGAGCAGTAAGTTTGTGTGGCTTACATCCTGCTAGAAGCAGGCAGAAGTCTCTGCCACATTACAGAAGAGGTTGGTAAAAAGTCAGAGACCACACTGTACAGTTCACTGTCAGCCAGGTTTAGAATTCCGGCCATTATCCTGAGGTCATTAGGAAGCTGCAGGAGGACTTACACGGGAGATGCTCGGACCACATTTGGTTCCAGACAGAAAGGGATTCTGGGAGGATTAGGAGAGGAGAAGCTTGCATGATGAAGCAGCAGTGAGGTGCTCATAGGTGTTGAGGCATATGGAAAAAAGTAGGTAAATCTCAACTTCTAAACCTCAAAATTTAGTACAGTATACATGTAAACAAGTAAATACAAGGTCAAAGGCAAATGGATCTTAACCTGACTTCCAAAGTGCTTTGGCTTCCACAAGGCAAATCACATCCATTTAAGGAGTAATTACATTAGAAGGGTGAGTCTGGGTAATTTAGACAAAGGGAACATCACAAAGAAAGGACAAAGACAAGTGCTACAAAACAGAAATGTATGTATGCTTTTTCAGTGAAAAGCATATACCACATTGCAGTGCACAAACAAGCAAATGAATGGACTTCATTTATGGCTGTTTACTTTTTCCAGTATAATTCCATAATTCTTAGTTAATTTGATCACAGGTGAAGGAGAATTCAATCTAAATCTGAAATTTTCATATGAGCCATTGTTGCCTTGAAAACTCATTCCAGCAAATGAGAAAGACTTGCAGAATATAAGTACTATAAACTCAATTTCAAACCTTACATGCAGCTATTAAAAAGGTATTTAATAGGTATCTATCTGTACTTAATAAACATTTTATGAGATTTTTAAAAATCACAAAATACCAATTTAATCATCCTGTTCATGTAATTCTGTATCTCACTTTATTAAAAATATCTGATATAATCTTTCTTACTATATAGTACATTTTTCCAGAGAAAAAATATAATTCAAATGAATCAATATGATATTTTAAAATATCCATTTACCCTCTATTTGAGTTTTAAATATGAGCCCATTTTTCATTTCGTAATTCTGCTTTTCAAGATTATACTCGACTGAGCTTTTGTTACGATTCCTGACTCTTCTAAGCAAATTGCAAAGAGTCTATAAAAATATGATTCATGTCCTATGCTTTACAATCTTTTTGGCAAAAATTGCATAGGTATGCATATTATTAATAATATTTACAAAATAAAACAAGCAGATAAATTCAGTGATGTCAATCTAATCAAAGTTATTAGAAGAAAGAAGTATGTGATAGCTTTGAACATTCTGAACTGAGGTAACTTTGATGTATATTTTATTATGAATGCATCAGTTATACACTCACTGGAAAAAAAGGAGGCCGAGTCTGTAGGTAAGAAGGTGTGCAGTCGAACAGAAAGTCAAATATGAACATTTTAAAGAACATACTTTAGTGGAGCATTTCTATGAAGAGTGAGAAAAAGAAGGATTGGATATACAAAAATAAGTTTGTACAGTATTGTGTTTGGTAATCTGACTTTTCTTGAAAGGTTGCTTTGCTTCACCATTAGTAAAAACAAAACCACACAACAACAACAACAACAAAACAATTTAAAGACTTTAAATTCATACATTCATCATCAGTTTTGATGATATATATAATCCTGTGTTTTGTCTGAAATTCAAAACTTAACTATGATTAGAAATCTGAGAGACAATTTCAGGTTAAATACCATAAAATGAAAACATTTATATGAGATGCAAATGGTTTTGTTTACCAAATTGTTCATAGAAAAGAAATAACAGTGACACTGAAGATGTATCAAGTGAGTGTTTTGGACTGTTTTACGTTACACCAAGAACTGGATGGTCCTTTATTGAAAATTTAATCACACTGCTATGAAAGAATTACTTTGACAAAGTAGGTGGAATAGCCAAAGACAAAATTAGGTGGAATAGCCAAAGTTAGGTGTAACAGCCAAAGACAAAACCCCAAGGTAAAATGTACTGTAAAAACTCAATTGGTATTCTTTGAGTGTTAGCAACAAGTTGCCACAAAGATGGAAAATGAAGTCAGAAAGGAGAGGGAAATCCTAAATGCACTATAGAATTCCCCTTAGTGTCAATGTGATGCATCTCTTTCTATAGTTTTGTATTAGAACTTAAAATATAATTAATTTTTGTATTCATTTTAAGACCTCTGCTCTCACATAGTCCAGGAAATGGTGTATCATTTTGCTGAATGGTAAAAATGCAGAACAGAAGTTTTGGAGAAGTGAAAACAAAGTTCTGAGTTAGAGAGTTAAGCATTTTCAGATAAGATATTTAAGAATAAAAACCATTTGTCATGCCCTTAATCTGTCTATATTTTCATAATCACTCATCTAAGTTGTCCAGGAAGCAAAGCTATGGCTTTTTACTTATAATTTTTCTTCCAGCTGGGGAGCTACAGCATTGAGAACCTGCTTCTCTGCCCTATGTGGAAGTGCATGGTGCCAATTGGTTTCCATGAGCTGAGCAACAGGGACAGTCAGGCCCTGCTCACATAGGGCCAGCCAGCTGACTTCCTGCATTTATAGGGGTGATCTCCACAGGCACTGCAAACCCATGAATTTGAGAACAAGACTACAGTGCTCTTGTCCTAAACCTTTATTCCTACTGAAAGCTGACCCACATTATAGCAGAGAAAGAGTAGCTGCATACGGTAAGAGTCTAAACACTGTGCTACCCACCAGAATCTCATACGACACTAGTCATTAGATTCACAGAGGACTGAGCTTGAGACTTATGCTACTCTTCTAGACACTGGGGAACTATGACTTGGAGACCTTGCTAACTTCTGCACTTAGGGTCTGGGACACTGTGGGGAGGCAGACAGTACACAAATAAACAAATGGATAAGTCAGAGCTTGACCCAGAGCTGTTACAAACCTCATATAATAAAGGGGCAGCCTGATGGGGAGCGTCACCACCAGTGGAAGTCAGTATATTATGGCTGAGCCTGATTTACTAGAAGGAGTTGTCATGTTAAAGGCTGGGGAAACCTCTAGGCAAGAGCAGAGTCTTGAAAAGAGGAGGCTGGATCTTGTGGAGAAACTTGAGAGGGACCTGAGAGGAGAGGAGTTCATCTGGATGTAGGAGTCAAAGCGTTGGGACCCTGTAGGTCATATGACCCATGAAGACAGGTAGCAATGAGAGGATTTCAGTGGGGTAAAGTGGTATGATTTATATTTTAAACTTAATTTTGTTGGATCACACAGGTATAAAAATACCAAAAGAAACTCTGGGTTTGAGCTGTTTTCTGGACAAACCTGATGGCAGATTGGATTAAAGGGCATCTGTGGGTATAGAAAGAAGTGGAAAATTTTGTTATTTTCTGGATTTAGAGCTGACAGGCTGGTGGTAGAGTGCAGCAAAATAAAGAATTGGGTTGACATTTTGCTTAATTACATAGGTAAAGATAGGATCTTTTTTTCTTAACTGGGTTAAAATAGTGTTCTACTTTCATGATGTTGAATTCAGAATGGGATTTTAGACAAAATTAGGAAGTATTGCTTTAAATAAACTGTTTAAAACTGCCTCCCTCATTTTTAAATGTTATTGTTTTTTAGAAGTCCAACTATGTGTTGCTTAAAATAACACTTCATCTCTAGGGACTTGCATAGGTTGAAAATGAGAGATAGGTCAAGATATTCCACACAAATAGAATCCAACAACAAAAAAGAATAGCTATATTTACATAGGGCAAAATGGGCTTCAAATCAGCCCATTTGCTTCAAAACAACAAAGAGAAACAAGAAAAGTCCTCATATAATGACAAATGGATCTACAGTATTCAGAGAGAGGAAATAGTAAGTCTAAATATGCCCAATTTCAGAGCACCCACTTCTATAATGCAAATATTAATAGACCTAAAGGCAGAGATAGAATCTAATAGAGTAAGAACTCTGAACTTTAACACTTCACTTTCAACAATGGGGAGATTCTACAGAAAATCAGCAAAGAAACAGCAGACTTAGGTACACCCTCAACCAAACAGGCCCCACAGACATCCACAGAACACCCATCCGGTGGCTCCAGAATTCACATTCTTCTCATCAGCTCACAGTGGAGTCTCCATATAGACCATGTTAGGATACAAAATAATCCTCAACACATTTAAAAGAAATGAAATCCTATTAGCTATTCAGGTCCTAATACAGTGAAGAGAGAAATCAGTAATGACACTGCTGACAACTGTACCAGTGTATGTAAATCTATTAACTTACTCTTAAACAACCATTGGGACAAAGAGAAATCAGAAACAATGTTGGAGAGTTTCTCAAATAAATAAAAAGTAGACAGAACATGACCAAACCCATGAGATACATCAAAAGCAACTCAAACCTGGAAGTGTGCAGTAATAAATTCCTGCATCAAAAAAGCAGAAAGATTTCAAGTAAACAACCAATCCCTGCTTTTCAAGGAAAAAAAAGCAAGAACAAAGTAAATTCAAAATTAGTAGCAGAAAAGAAACGGTAAGTACTTGAATTTGAGATTTTAAAAAATATAAATTACAAATGCAATAAGGATCTGGTTCTTCAGTAAGATAAAACAGAAAAATCCTTAGCTCAACTGAGAAAAAAGATTTTCAATAAGTAAAATTGGAAAGGAAAAGGTAGATATTACAGTGGACAGTACAGAAACAGAAAGGATCACTAGAAGTTATTAAAGACAAATATACCCTAACAAATTAGATAAAAAACCCAGACTACTTAGACATACACACATACACCTTACCAAAATCCAATTATGAACAAATAGAAAACCTGAACAGATACATAATAAGTAATTTTCTTCCAAACAAATAAAACTATGGATCCATCACTGTTTCCAAAAAGAAAAGTATCAACATAATTATGTAATTAATGAACAGGGAACAAAAACCCATTGACTCTGACTACTTGGTGAGAAGCAGTGATTTCAGTGTTTCTGAAGGTTTCTTGGCCCATGGTCCAGAGTGAAGTTCATCCCTGAGGTCGTGAGGGGCTTCCTGGGGTACAGTCTGACAACCAGAGTGCATTAGCTTGGAGCAAGTTTTGCATTTCACCCCCATCTATCCCTTAGGGAAAATGGGAGCTCAGCAAGGCTGCATGGCATTACGAGTTTCTCTACTCTTTTCTATAGTTAAAACAGAAAACTGCTTACACGAATGAGTTCTTGACTGACAAAATTTCAGTAGATTCATATTTTTTTGTTTTAATTATTTCCCACCGCAAATTTTGGAGAAAATGGGAGAAAAGGAGGTCCTCCCCACTCCCGCCTGCTGTCAGATGGGTGAGAATCTCAGGGAAGGAAAGTCTCAGCTCTGCACTAGGGACAGGAGTGCTCTGGGGGAGGAGACATTCCCCGCTCACCGGGCCTGCGGGGACCCTCCTGCAACTCCAGCTTCCAAGCCCAGTGCAAATTATCCCACGTGACTGGTGGGATGGCGACCAAAGGAAACAGTCAAATGCGGAACAGTTCTTTAAAATAAACAGTTTTCATGCAGTTGAACACTTTTGGAGTGTATTTTTTTTTAAGTGTAAAAGTGGAGACTCTTTGTTCATAGAGAAGCATCATCTAGGAATTGATTCCTGCACTCGTGTCCTAGAGGTTTCAGGTATGCATCATGGATTTCCCTTACTCTCCCACTTTAAAGGCCTCATATTTCTGTTCCTGAGCTCAGACCCACACCCGCCAGCCTTTCCTGTGAGGGGACTGGGTGACCAGCAGGCCTCCCTGGTTAAGTCAGGGAATGGTGGAGCAGAGAGCCCTCCTCCACTTGCTGGTCTTGATTTCTGATTCAGAGCTAAGGCAGCCACAGAAAGGAAATGGACAGAACTACAGCCATCAAAGGCAGCCCAACCCCAGCCTGTGTACTGAGGGACCATAGCCTCAGTCCCTCTCCCATGAACAATGAGTCACTCATGGAAGATGGATCAGCAAGGGAAGACACCTGCAGAGAGGTAGCATGTAGGACTCAAGCCATCCCTGGCCATCCAGTGTCTTTTACCTTCCTCACCCTCCTCAATCCTTCTCTCATGCAGACACTCCAACCAAAACAAAAACCCAAAACTATGCTACCGTTAAAGGGTAACTAACCCTCCCTACACTGACAGAGTTCTCAGACCAAGGTGGAGTCAGACCCTGCACTCCACTATTAAGCCTCCCTCTCCTCACCATGAGCACAGCTCTCTACCTGCTGCTGGGCGAATCTGAGGCCCAGCTAGATGTCTGCACACGACCCATACTTAGATGTGGAGGTACCTGCTGCTTGTCTGTGTCTAGTCCTAGTGTGCTAAGATCGATACTCTTCTACTCCTTCGATGTTTCTAGGAGGGATCTTCCTATGAAGGAACAATTCCTCAGTGTTTAAAAACTGGAGTGTCATGGAAGACACTCTGGAAACTGAACAATCCCACTCAGAGCAAAGGGCAATGGTAACAAAATGACACCCCTACAGCAGGACACCACCCCTCACTTACACCAGCCTCAGTGTGTGGTGCCTTCCATGGCCTTATTCCAGCTCTTCCTCCTTCAGGTTCCACAAACTCCCACTGGTACCCTGAGTACCTGGTGTTTCCTTCACCTGCCTGAAGTGCCTACAATCCTGCCCATTTGCTAGCTATCCCAGAATGTCAGCAGGGAAGTTTCACGCGAGACGTCCAATCCTATCTCTGTGTTCCGGATTATCTGAGAAGCTGTCCATGCCCCGTGCAGGTTTACACTCACAGGTCTGTCCTATCTTGAAATCTGTTCACCACTAAGGCTTGCCCTAAGCAAACGGGAGGAGAACTGGACACAATGGGCAGCAGCACTGTGTGCTACTCAGGCACACTTTGGTTTGTTTCCCAAACTCATAACTGAAAAGAAAAAATGGGGATTTCTTTTCTTTTGTTTTTACAATTTCTCTGAACAAGAGTATGCAAATCCTCATGGTTTCTAAGTAGGTAAGGTGGGGGGAGAGTCCAAGGGATACACAGCAACTGTAACTGGAGGATGGAAAAGGAAAATGCAAACAATAAAAACAAAAAGGAAAAAGTGAAAAAAGACCAACATTTGAATAGCCCCCTGCTCCCATAGGACTGAGACAATCTTATTCTTTCCTTGAAATCATTACAGTCCCAAAAGGAGAAAGAGTTCAGAAAACTTAGTATGAATTACATCTCACTGCTAACCTCCTAACTACTACCCTCACTTTTATGTATCTCAGAGCAAAAATACACTCATTAGTGGCTTTCTATACACAAATGTACAAGAAGAGAAAGTCTGGAGCCTGAACTACCATGGAGCAGAGGACCTTGTTGGGAGTGTAAGTGTCACATAGCAAATGGCCTCCTTCTCTTTCCTGCCCGACATCGTGCCTGGGTCCACTTGCCAGCACAAAACGGTGTTCACACCCATCTGGTTACAGCAGAAGATGCCGTCCTGTCCCAGCAGGAAAGTTCAAATCTGCTCCCATCTGTACATAAACACCATGCGCTTGCACACGGCTAGAGTAGAAACAGCTCCTTACACTTTCAGTTCATGGTCAGGGGCTGCTTCAGTGAGGCCCAGGGTCCCATCCATTCCAGAGGAACTTGCTGTTCTTACTGGGGTTCTGGGACTTGAGGGTCCACCTTCCAGTGGCCTTTGGTAGGGAGCCTGGGGTGTCAGGGTGCCTTCTTTCTCATCAGGGGCAGTGGGCTCTGTGGCTCACCTGTCCTCGCTGTCTTCAGTCATCTCCAAGCAATCTTCTCCTGGGCCACTAGTGGTTACTGAGAACCAGAGGACAAAGGGGTGCCTCTCCCCTCTACGGTCCTGAGAGGCTTCTCTGTCTCTCTGGGTAACTGCCCCTGGCTCTCAGGGTTTCTCTCTGAGGAGGCAGAGTGGGCTCGTGCTGAATTCCCGGTAGGAGAGGAGCTTGGTGGGTGCAGCTTCATAGAAAATCAAGCCTTGTAAGAACTATTCTTGCTTAGTTTCTTCTTGGGGGAAAAGTTAGCAGTGAATTTCTATTTAAATATGCATTCTCTGATATATGAAACTGTAATGCTGGGACTTCTGAGCAAGACAGTTGTACAGCAAAGACAACTTTGCTTGTGATTCGTTTAAGCAAAGCAGTGTGTGTAAAGTGTACATAACCTTAACCCCTTTATGCACGGGCTTTCAGACATTCTGCTTTCTATAAAGTCTTCAAAGTTTTGCAAATATTACATATATGATATAGCATGATAGCAATATATGTATATACATATTTTTTCAGGAGTATTTAATAACTCTGTATTTTGCTATGGAAGTTGGAAGAACCAAGCATTTTACCCCAGAAATGAAAGTTAAAGAAAAAGCAGGAAGTGCTTTTTAAAAACTTTCTATAAAGACAAGTGCAGGTTCAGATGATTTCACTGCTCGTTTCTAGAAAGCACTTAGGGAAAGCTATAATTCCTCCTGAAGCATTCCCAAGAGTCGATGAAATTCTACTGAAAACATTCTACAACACCAACACTACTGTGAAGTCAAAGCCAGGTAAAGACACACATACCCAAACACAACTATAGCTCAACATGTTTGACTCACATAGATGAAAAACTTCTCAACAAAATAGTTGCACACAAAATCCAAAAGAATCCTGAAGAGATGACTCAGCTCACTCGATGGGATTCATCATGGGGATGTGGGGGATGGTGCATCATGCACTACCCGAGGAGCACAGCAAGCCATGTTCCAAGTGAGTGGACAGAAGCCACACTAACTGCCCGACTAGATATGTGACCAACCATGTATGATAAAACTCAACACACTTCATAGTAAATATTCTGAACAGCACATGTAGAAGGAAAACATTCAACAAGGGCCATATTTTTTTCAGACAACCATTAACCTTGGACTAAATGGGGAAAGTTGAGGGTTTTCTAGGATTTCAAATAACAATAAGGATCACACTTGTGCCACTTTTATTCCACATAGTACTAGAAGTCTAGGTCAGAACAGTTAGGTCAAAGAAAGAAAGAAAAGGCACTCTAATTGGAAAAAAAGAAAGCCAAGTCATCTTTCTCTACAGATGACATTGTGTTATATGAAAACCCCAAGGTCTGTACAGAAAACTGTTAGAACAAATAAAGGAAATTAGCAAGGTTTGAGGTTGCAAAAACAGCATACAAAATTCAACTGCATTGCTATGGACCAATAGTGGGTTATTTGCGAGAGAAAGAAAGAAAGAGAGAGAGAAAGAGAGGCAGGGGGAACATTCCTATTTGTAACATATAAGAAAAGTAGGAACAAATTTAATAAAAAATAAAAGATCTATATGCTGAAAACTATAAAACATGATGAGAAAAGTTAAACAATACATACATCCCATGTTCATGATTGGAATAACGAAAACAGCCTGCAAATTCAAGACAATCTCTATCAAATTAATTTCATTCACAACAGAAGTGAGAAAGAGAATCCTAACATTTGTATGGAGCAACCAAAAATCACATAGCCAAAGAAATGAGCAAAAAAGAAAACGAAGGCATTATATTGACCTATTTCAAAATATATTGCAGAGTGGCATTAATTAAAACATGATGGTGGCATAAAAATGAGCACATAGCCCAGTGGAACAGAAAAAGAGCCTAATAGTGAACACATACACACAGATAACTGACTTCCAACAATGGCTTCAAGAGCATGCACTGGAGAAAGTGGATCCTATCCACAAGGATAAAGATGAACCTAGGCCTTGGTATCTTACTAGCTCCAAAAAGCAACTTAAAATCCATTAAAGATATAAATGCTAAACTGGAAAAATGAGGCTATTGGCAAAAATGGGAAAATGACAAGGATTTTTTGGATAAGAATCAAAAATCATAAGAAACAAAAGAAAAAACAAAGTAGATTCTAAGTAAAAACGTCCTGTGCAGAAAAGGTAATAAGCATCAGAGTGTAGAAAATGACTAAAGTCATGGCAAACAATATATCTGGCAAAATATTAATACCTAGAATTCATAAGGAAATTAAAAAACTTGAGTAAAATATAATTTAAAAAGGGGGAATAGACACAGTCATTTCTCCAAATAGAGTATATCAAAAGTTATAAGTAAAAAAAATGCTCAACATTATTAGATATTCAGGAAGTACAAATCAAACCCATAAAGAGAAGTCAATTCAATCCCAAAGAATGGCTATTTGAAAGACTAGCAACAGCAAGTGCTGGTGAGGATGTGGATAAAGAAAACCCTTTCAGAGTGTTGGTGGGAAGGTGAGTTACTCCAGTCATTGAAAACCACTTGGAGTATCCTCAAAGAATTACACAGGAGGGGAAGGGATGGAAACAAAGTTTTTGTAAATGAGGAGGTAATGAAGGGTTGACTGGAGAGGTGGGGAATAGGGTTAAAAAAAAAAAAAGAAGAATCAAGCCATATTATGTACAAGCACAAATCCCCTGTGATGAATGTGATCATTAAGTATGGCAAACATGTACTAATAAACACATAAAATAAAAATCTAAAGAAGTGCCTTTTTTTTTTTTTTTTTGAGACAGTCTTGGTTTGTACTTTAGGCTGGCCCTGAGCTGACTGTGTAGCCCAAGGAAACCTCAAACTCAGCAATTCTCTTGCCTCTTCCTCCCAAGGGTTGGGATTATAGGTGTGAGCCACCACACCCAGCACTGTGGTATGTGGTACTGATTGCTGGTGGGTGTGAGTCACCACATTTGGTATTGTTGTATGCCATTACCTGGATTGAACCAGGGACCTTGAGCTTGCTGGGGAGGTGCTAGAACCACTGAGCTAAATCTCTGGGCCCAGAAGTGCCAATTTTTAATCAATGTTGTAAGAAACTTTGAAGTGTTTTGAAAATTTTGTGTTTTTTTTTAAATGTTATAAGTACTTAAATAATGTATTTACAAATAAAAATTTAGCATTAAAAATTAACAAAATCACTGACTGATCCAGAAATCCCATTTCTGGGTATGTCACCAAAGAAAATGAAGGCAGTAGGTGAAAGAGACACCTTTCCCCCTATCAATCCTATTGATAGTAGCCAAGAAAAGAAGTAACTGAAGGGTCCCTCAACCAATGAGTTGATTAAAAAGTTTACCATCTATCAATAAAATACATAAAAATCTGAGGTCCCCACATTCATTATAACACAATCAGAGCTGAGGATCATTCTGTTAAATGAAATGCTCAAGCACAGGAAGACAAGTACTGTACCGTGCTCATATATGGAGAACGTGAAGTTGGTCTTATGAAAGGTGAGAGTGGAAAGATGGCTACCAGACACTGGGGAGAGTAGAGGGAGGAGGGGTGGGGAAGGATTTTCAATGGGATCCAGGTTACACTTAAACTCTAATGTACTATGGCAGTTGGGTGGAGATAGATAGATAGATAGATAGATAGATAGATAGATAGATAGATAGATAGATAGATAGATAGATAGATAGATAGGAGATAGATGATAGACAGATAGATGATAGACAAAACAACATATATTGCCACAAAACACTGTGCCTTTTAAATATCTTTGAAACGTAATTGTCCTAGCTCTCCCCTCCCACTTGATAAACATTACACTTTAATAATTTTTATATAGTTTATTATTAGCTTAGAATTGACTTTCTTAGACCTTTTTTGTTTCTCTATTTTCAGCAGCAGCAGCAGCACTTGCAGTAGGATTCTTTTTCAGTTTAAAAGATCAAAACTTGTATTGCTTTAGGAGCAATTTTACAAAGGTGAGTAGGACTAGAGAATAAGGCTACACTTTGGAAGGAGAATTCTGAGACTCTGGCCTGCTAGTCAGTAGTGTCCTCTCTTATATGCCCATGACTCACAGATGGTTAACTTTTCACTTCAGCAACATGACTATTTGCCAGATTTTGGTAGCCACAAGGGTTAAAGGCACAGTAACTAAATTGATAGATTCCTGACATATATATTGCTTTATAGATTTCCTCTTGGCACATATATAGGTTGCAACAGCGTTTGGCTACCAAAAGCTGTCTCCTATGTACAAGACCTAAATCAAATTCTCGGATGCATTCTAATAAAACATTTTTCAGCAGAATTATAAATTTTGAGCAATAACTGGTCTAAAGGTAGATTTGGTAAAATACTAATAATCACTTAGGTTATGAACCTATCCACTAAGATCTGTAAATTCTGGGTAATAAAGGAATCATTTAGTGATTATTACTGAGTTAATAACCTTATTCTAGGTTAAACACTACTGATTAAGTCAGATAGAGAGAGCTGTAAAGAGAAAGATTCCAGAACCTGGCTTTAAAGTGTCCTGATTTAGTGGTAGTGTCAGACAGTTTAAATGTCCCAAGTTAGGAGTTCCACAGGAATCTGCAAAGAGCCTCAGCAACGCAAGGTTGAAGTCTCAAAGAGCCTCTTGCTTTGGTCAGATGCTGAAAAGGAAACATCTCTGCTGCCCATTTGTTAAATTAAAGTAACTTTTTGAGGCAGAAAAATTTTTTAAATGCAGTAGGCATTTATGAAACTTTGTTTTATAGTTGTACTGTAATTTATTTAAGTTTATGTTACTGCTTAGTTTTTTTTTGTTTTGATCCCCCTTTATTGAGTGTATTGGTATATTGTAGATGCACACCCTAAACTTATTCAGCAGTGAGAATTTGCACCTGTACATGAAATGAATAGGTAAGCAAGGGATCATTGCTAGGCTAAAAACTTGGTAAGAATGTCAAAACAAACTTAAAGGGGGGAAATTAAATTGTAAAATAAACTATGGCAAGGTTAATAATGCCACAAAGAACTTTAAAAATCTGAGAAGTTAAAAAGTAAAGATTACAGGAACAATGCCAAAGATCTAAAAGGACACAACAAATACAACTGTCATACAACAATCTAGATGCTAAGATCTAGAAGCTAAGATCAAAATTAAGGAGCAGGTTCATAAGACATCCTTTGTGTTTCAAATAATGATGGTTTCACTAGAGACCAGTGGGGCCCTTTGAGCCAGGGTGAGGCCATTGAACATCTTCCGGGTCACTGCACTAGGGCCAGAGTCCTCCTCCCATTCACGCTGAGAACTGAGTTTCTAGGTCAATAAAATTTGATGTTTGCACCAATAACAAAGGTACTTCAGTCTCAATGTGTTCCTGAGGATTTCCCTGGGTGATTCTTCCCCTCTTGGGTTTAATAGAGCAAATGTTCCTGGAAACTGCACGAGGCCGGAACACTGGGGCTCTGGGGCAGACAGGCAGTGCCAAACAGAGCCTGGCTCCTGGCATAGTGTACAGCTTGGAGGAAAGAGCTTCTCCATCCAGCATGTCAGGGAGGAGGACTCTGAGTCCAGGATGGAGGCCACAGAGCTCAAAGGCAAATCCTAAGTTCGTCTGACTTATTTCCTCTAAGAACCCCTTAGTATTAATGTCTTCCTGCCAATCCTGACAGATCCCTTTCATTTCACACTGAGGTTTGTACATGGCCAGACACTTCCACCTAATTTTAATAGTAATGCTATGAGATGGAAAAGTAATACATTTTTGGCACATTTCATAAATGAGAAACTTCAGTAAGTGGATAAATGCGTTGCCTAAGTAAATATTGCTAATTAAGAATTGGAACTGAAACTCAATCCATGTGCTCTGAATTCCAGGCCACTCTGCCCATAAATGTAATTCACATTTACATTTCCAGCATATAAATGGAAATTACTCATTTCCAATAAATCTATCGTTTTATTGCTGTTTCCAGTGATATTTTACTCCACCCCATAAATATATAGTAGATTGAAAAATGGAGGCTGAAACAAGCAGAGGACCAAACTGGAACCACTGAGCATCACCTGCTGGCAAGAAACTCTTACTTTGAAGGTAAACTGCTTTAAAATAAACCTGGAGGTCCTAGACTGAGAACTTAAGCTTTTATGTTCTCTGAATTGTTGTATTTTGAGAAAAGTTATATAACTTATTTGGGGCATATATATTATTTTAATGTATCATATTTTATAAATTTAATGGTGGACAGAGCAGAAGAATCCAAACAGCCCATTGTGTCTGTGTCTAATCCGTTTTTTTCCAGTTAAATATTAATAAAAGCCAAAACCATTACAAACAAAAGCACCTAAAGTGACTGAATCACTAGAGAGACAGCCATCATGAGGGGCTCGCAATGCAGTGCGAGCGGAGGCAGCCTGCCTACTGTCACTCATGTCTGCACTGCGCTATCTCTGGTTGGACCTTGACATCCGTGGGCCCTTAACATTAGACATGCTCACTTCAGAGACTCAAACAAGGTACCTGCAAAGCATCAACTCCTCTTCTCTCTCAGCTAATGTGAGTGGCTATGATTTTCCATTATAGCAGTCTTCCTTTTCCTCTAGATAATTCACTAAAATACCCTGCAGCATCCACTCCAGAATGGAGTTGCTCTTTCTCAACCCTTCCCCCAAATCTCCTGACTCCAGGAGCCCAAATCCCCAGGTCTGTCCTTTCTAACTCTCTCAGGCATGCCTCTGAGTGCCCTGTATTAGCTTCCCTCCTTGCCAAAGAGTAACAAACTCAGCTTGTAATTCCGGGGGGCTTTCTCTGGAGGACACTGACATCACACATATTTTGACAATGTTTCAGTGAACCAAGTTCTTCCCAAACACACCTCACCTAGACCTCCTAATGTGAAATTAGGTACCACTCTTGTCCTCCCTCTATAGATGAAGGAATCAAACTGAGATGAGTGATACAATACTGCAAAGTGAAAATCTAAAGTTAAGTGTGTCATTTTGTGAAGGTCTGAGATATTTCCACTATACCATACTAATATACTACTAAATGTATGTAGAAACTTTCCTTTAAAAATTGGAATGAGAATCAGGAATGTCAACATTTTCATGTCAAGATAACCCAATCAGTATTTATTTACTCCATACAACCAACTACAAAGTTGTGTGGGGAAATGAACTCTAAAAATAAATTCCTTGCACTGTAATTGTCAATATGATGAACCCAATGTTTAGTTAGTGATCACAATGAAAATTCCGAGAAAACAAAATACATAGGATAAGACACACACACATGGCTAACGTCCTTGAGAGATTCTTGACACACACATTTCCTTCCATATTATCCCTGCTAATTTTGAGTGCAGAAGACAATCGATAAGAAAAGATCTCAATTATACTTGGAAGCAAGTATAAGAACCCACGAACTTTTACTGTTGCCCTAAGGTCTGATCAGTAGCAGCCTCTGAGCTCAGACATAGTATACAGATTAGGAAACAGTAACTCAGATGGGAAAACTTCACATCTGTGCTTTCCTTTCTCTTTTACCTCCTTGTAGGGATCCCAGCCAGATGGTTTCCCTCTACTGAAAAAGTGTGAAAGGAAAGAAGTAGTGGAAGAAAGTTGGATAATGATGAAGCATCCTACCTGCTTATAGAAGATATCAAACTCTGCACCAAAACATCTCTTTATTTGACATGAACAGTACAAGTCATTCCAACACAGTACCTACTTCATCATAGAGGATGCCCGTGAATCATAAAAGCAAGATGCGGGTGGTCCTGTAGGGTGATCCCACCCCACAGTGGGACCTAAATTGTCATGTCCATCTCCTCTGCTTAGTGTGTCATCCTGCACAGCGGTGGGCAGAACTGCAGGGTGCTTCTGCACGGTTCTTCTCTCTAATCCTCAGCACTTTACACTCTGCTCAACTAAGAAGATCTAGGTTTTGAGCCACACTCTTCACTACTGGTGCACTTCCTGTCCTTACTTTGTCCTGTAAGATATTATTTTAGGGATCACAGCATGGCAATGTAGAAGTAACAGAGGCTGAAGCCACTGAATGTTAATTTATCACTTCTCAATGAGGCCAGATTATGATTATCTATTTTTAAGAACTTCATTTCTATTTTCATCTGTATGTCCAAATTTTCTCCTGACGTCAGTAACTGTGTATTCTTCTTGGTAGTGTCTTCCATATAGTTGATGTTTGATGATGGTTTGATATTCAGTGAAAGTGCCTAAGTTTAGCTATCACACAATTATTTCAAAGAGAGATTCTTGCTGATTGTAACAAATATGTTTTATCGTTTCAAATTATAATGTAAAAATTTTTGGTAGGGAATAAAAACATTTTTTAAAAAACCACATATATTAGAGTTCCCTTTCAGATATAAGTAACCTGGAATATAGTAGAATATAACTTTACATCTTTTACTGTGCATCTAAATTCAAAAATGAATATAATAGGTGCCAGAAATGATCTGTAATGAATTTAAGTATACAAACATAGACTGGTGATGCTCATTTATGAGTGAATTGAAGCTAGGCCATATTTAAAAACAGTGTAACAGAGGGTCTTAAAGTGACAGATCTACAAGAAGAAAGCCACCCGATTTAGCTCTGATAAGGTACTTTCAATGATAATGCAATGACATTAGAAATCCATTAGCTTGAAAGATATGTTTTGAGATGAATAAGAAAGCCATAACTGGGCCAGAGGGTTAGCTCAGTGGTTCCGGCGCCTGCCTTGCAAGCGCAAGGCCCTGAGTTCGATCCCCGGAAACCACATACAATGCTGGGCGTGGAGACACGCCCACCAACAATCAACACCGCATACTACAATGCCGGACGTGGTGGCTCACGCCTGTAATCCCAGCACGCGGGAGGCAGAGACAGGAGGATTGCTGAGTTCACGGCGGCTCGCCTGGGCACCATAGTGAGCTCAGGGCCAGCCTGAACTACAAAGTGAGACCCTGTCTCCAAAAAGCAAAAAAAAAAAAAAAAAAAAAAAAAAAAAAAAAAAAAAAAAAAAAAGAAAGCCATAACTATTTCATCTCAGTGAGAAATAATATTGATAACAGCCATTCTTGATGGGGTGAGGTGAAATCTCAGTGTTGTTTTAATTTGCATTTCTCAAATGACCAGTGACATTGAACATGTTTTCATGTATTTGTTGTTTATACTTCATCTGAGAAGTTTCTATTCATTTCAGATGCCCATTTTTGGACTGTGTCTTTAAATTTAGGGGTCTAATTTTCCTCCTTGTTTATATATTCTAAATAACAGTCCTTTGTCTGGAGAACAACTGGCAAAAAATTTTCCCACTCTGTGGGTTGTCTCTTTACTCTCCTGCTGTGAAAAAGCTTTTTAATGAATTCTAAGTTGTTGATTCTTTGTATTATTTCCTGTGCAATTAGGATTCTTTTCATAAAATATTTGCTTACACCTATATAATAAAGAGCTCCACCTAGTCTGTCTTCCAATAGATTTATAATAATGCTGGCAAGGCTGTGGTGAAGAAAAACCCTTCTCTATTGTTGGTGGGAGTGTAGACTGGTACAACTACTGTAGAAATCAATGTGGAGATTCCTCAAAAAACTGGGATTAGAAATTCCATTTGAGCCAGCTATTCCCTAGCTTATCGTCCCCAAAATACTAAAAGCATCATACCACAGCATTGTATGCATACCCACATTTATTACAGCACAGTTTTAACAGCTAAATCTTGAAAACAGCACAAATGCCCATCAGTAAATAAAGAAGATATATAAATGAGTGAATAGAAGCTAGGCCATATTTAAAAACAGTGTAACAGAAGGTCTTAAAATGACAGATCTACAAGAAGAAAGCCACCTGATTTAGCTCTGATAGGGTACTTTCAATGATAATGCAATGACATTAGAAATCTATTAGCTTGAAAGATATTTTTTGGTATATATATATATATATAAAACATATAAATGTATATACATACAAAGAAATACTATTCAAACATAAAGAAAAATAAACTATGACATTTCTAAGCAAATGGATGCACTGTGAGATCACATTATTAAGTAAATAACACATACGTGTTCAAATAACACATTGTTTCTCTGGTGTGAGAAACCAAAAGTGGAAATAAAGACCAGTGGATATTGGGAAATGGGAAGAAAATCTTCCAACAGGAAGAAGCAAAAGGGAGGGATGAGGGAGAAAGAAGGGAAAATTGTTTTAAAAAGTCAATAGAGGAGAAATAGAAAGAAAGCTTCAGGAGAGGAAGAGGAGGTTAAGGGAGAGGAAGTGCATGAGAAAAAAAGAACAATCAAGATTTATCATGTACATGTAAAAACTTATAATAAATGTTATCACTATGTATATCTAAAATGTACCTACAAAATGAATTTTAAAAGAATATTCATAACTAAGTAATAATAATATAGCCTCTTGATTTCCTCATATCTAAATATTTTATCCTTTGAAAAGTTCATGGAAAGTAGGTTCCAAGAAAGGTCACTCACAGCACTTTAACTGATGAACACCATATGTCTTAGTTGTTACAGGGATCAACTAAGGTAAGATGATATAGTCCAGGTGTTAACAGATTCAATATTTAAATATTACTTTTTATTTATCACTATTATCTATTTTATACTCTATAAACAGTAAGTGTGAGCTATATTTATTCATAAATGACATAATTGGGACTAGAAACATTAAAGTCCAAAACTTAATCTTTTCCAGATCCCTGGAGAAACTCCCTGGAGATCTAAGTTTGTCCACATTTGTGAGAAAATGGCAGTGGGCAAGAGCAAAATATCAGGACTGGTCTTGCAAACAAGTTTTATGGAAATTACTTACAGATAAGTCATCATAATTTTGACTCCCTAGTTTCATAATCATGTGAATATTGACTTATATGAGCTTCTCAAGGCTGAATATCAGTCTTACTCAGTTTGGAGATATTTTATGTTGGATAATCTAAGAAACAGCATCATGAAAACTTCATTCTCAGTGGGTGAAACTAAGATAGACTTAAAAAATAAGCTCACAGCATAAATAAAAAGTGAAGATAAAAACATCAAGAACAGACGACCATCTTCTAACATCACAAATATTACATATGATCAAATCAATTAACACAGCTAGTAACAGATTTGGAAAGTCTGATTCTTAGTAAACAATGTCCATGATGATACACTTTACAATATGACTGATATGTATTCTTCATATGTCCTATGTCCAATACAAACCACACAAGTGGTACATAAATACAAAGTTCAACAAACAGAAGATATGCTCACCTGGGCAGAGAGCAATGTTACACGGCTTGTGATGCGTCTCGGGCCCTTCACAGGGCCGCCCTCCGTATTGCGGAGGTGTGCACGACCTCGTTCTCGTTCTTTGGCCTCGACCACATGTAAATGAACACAAACTCCAAGGGGACCACTCCTCCCAAACTCCATGGACTGCAACAGAGCAAAGGAGCTTCAGCAACAAAAGCAAAGACGTGAAGTTAAAGATTTTTTCTGCATAATCAATGAAAATATCTTCAAAGTATAAATACATTTTTAAAACCTCAATTGCAATCACATTTTCTCCATGAAATCAAAAAATAAATTTAAGTATTTTTGAAATAATACAGAAACTTTATGTGCCCTTCTTTGCACTTGAACAGTTATATGTGTATTGTAAGGTTCCTTTCTTGTTTTTAATGGAAATGTCCCTCTCTCCCTGTTGGTAAGACATTCACAGTTATTTTAAGTCAAAATAAGATCAACTAGGTGAAATATAAAAATAATAACAGACTTCTCATAGTAGAAATGATCTCCTGAAGTTAAATTTCCTTTTAAATATGTAGGGGCAAACTTTTGTGATGTTTTAGGATTAAAGGCTTTTGTTGTAAAAAGCTTTCATTGCATTACAAAATCTGAAAATTAATAGTATATATTTTAAACAATTTTTAACCTCACATTTTAGAAAACAAGTTATTTCTGTTCTTTAAATTTTTGAAATTTATATTCATCATGTTTGAATATGAAGGAGATTTCAGTGTATTGATGCATGCAGGATGGTTCCCTTTCCCGACTGAACAATGAGTGATGGAAATGAGGATTTCTTTCCAAAGGCCACAGAACTCAAGGACACCATTGGTGAACTTCATGGAAGTAGAAACTCTCCTGACTAATGTTAAGCTCTTTAAAAAAATCTCAACAAGTTATAGAACTAATATTATGGCTCACATAGTGATAAGCGTACCTATATTTTTATAGTCCACCACAGGAATTCAATTTTGATCAAAAATAATAATGTAATTTGTGCTCCTTCCTAAGAGCCACTGTGAATATATATTGATAACTTAAAAAAATTAGATTCCTTCCCTAATGTTCATATCGCTGTTTTTACCCAAATTCTTGACAGGGGCTATAAGGAATAGCACCTCATGGCCAAGGAAGAGCGTGTTCTGTAGTGGACAGCCTCTTGTCTTGGAGCAGAACTTCTGGCTTTAGTATATTCTGAGACACTTGGGAGTATGGATGTTTTATACAAGACTCACAGGATAAGTGGAGAAGTGCACAGTTAGAATAATAATAATAAAAAGACCGAAAAGATGTGCATGTTCCCAATGGTGGCAGGAGTGAGCATGAATCCTTGGAAAGCAGCAGAGGACTTTTGAGAGTTAAAACTGATCTATCCAGAATTTTCTTCATATGTATGCTGATCAATTTGCCCTTTAAGTCACACATATGTTTAAATCTAACTAACACATGCACTCCTACACATGGTTAACATTTTTATGTGAAGACTATTGTCACCCACTCAGCATTTTTACAAATACACCATCGTAGTATAGCTGGAATTGACCTTTCTATACTGGACATATACTTCAAAATATCAAGACATAAATGATAAATGTAGGGAATTGGACATGACTACTTCAATCACAAGTGAATAAATTTGGAAAGAAGCCCAAATACCTGGCACATTAATGGTGAGGCCCCCATTCACCAAGTTACTGCAGTTGCTTATGAAAATATGTTTGAATATTTTTAAAACAAGCCACATTTGGGCCAGAGGGTTAGCTCAGTGGTTCCGGCGCCTTCCTCGCAAGCGCAAGGACCTGAGTTCGATCCCCGGTAACCACATATAATGCTGGGCGTGGAGACACGCCCACCAACAATCAACACCGCATACCACAGTGCCGGACGTGGTGGCTCACGCCTGTAATCCCAGCACGCGGGAGGCAGAGACAGGAGGATTGCTGAGTTTGCGGCGGCTTGCCTGGGCACCATAGTGAGCTCAGGGCCAGCCTGAACTACAAAGCAAGACCCTGTCTCAAAAAGCAAAAAAAAAAAAA
>PVIC010005843.1:0-56151 GCA_004025085.1 Thryonomys swinderianus
CCTCCTGAGTGCTGGGATTACAGTCACCATGCCTGGCATTGCAGTATGTGGTACTGTTTACTGGTGGGTATAAGTCACCATGCCCAGTGTTATTGTATATGGTTACTGGGGATCAAACCAGGGACATTGCATTTGCTAGGCAGGCGCGGGAACCACCAAACTAAATCTCTGCCCCCCCACTTTAAAAAAATTTATTTCAATTTTATTTAATTTTGAGACAGAGTCTCGCTTTGTAGTTCAGGCTAGCCCTGAGCTCTCTGTGTAGCCCAGGCAAGTCTCGAACTCAGCAATCCTCCTGCCTCTGCCTCCAGAGTGCTGGGATGACAGGTGTGAGCCACCATGCCTGGCACTGTGGTATGTGGTACTGACTGCTAGTGGGTGTGAGTCACCATACCTGGTATTGTATGTGGTTACTGAGGATCGAACCAGGGAACTTGCACTTGCTAGGCAGGCGCTGGAAGCACTAAACTAAATCTCCAGCTCCCCTTCACTCATTTTTTAGTTGAACACTTTTCACTTTTTAAAAATGACCACTGAGGGCTGGAGATTTATAGCTGGATGGTTCCAGTGCCTGCCTCACAAGCGCAAGGTCCTGAGTTCCATCCCTGGTAACCACATACAATGCTGGGCGTGGAGACTCACGCCCACCAACAATCAATACCACATACCACAGGGCGTGGTGGCTCATGCCTGTAATCCCAGCACTCGGGAGGCAGAGACAGGAGGATTGCTGAGTTCGAAGCTTGCCTGGGCTACATAGAGAGCTCAGTGCCAGCCTGAGCTACAAAGCGAGACCCTGTCTCAAAACAAACAAACAAACAAACAAACAAAACAAGAGTCAGCTAGATTTGGCCTGGAGGTCAAAGCCTGAAGTCATATGGCCTCTCAGTTCGAACAGTATCTGTATTACTGGAAATAATACTGGCTCATTACAAGGTGGATTTGATTTACTAGCATTTTATTTAGGAGTTTTGCTTCTCTGCTCCTAGGCTGGACTGGCCTGTGCAGAGATTTCAAGTGAGTGACTCCTGAGGCCCAGAGGTGCCCCAAGTGTTCTGAGGGTGGTCACTATGTAAAAACTGGGAAGTCAAAGTCTGAAATGTTTTAGCTTAATAGAAAGGAATGGGGCAAAACTGAGAGAATGTTGGCACCATTTACCACTTTTTAACAGATCTTTCCTATAGTATAGATTTCATTTCATTTATTTCTGCTCTTATTTTACTTTTTGACCTTTCCTCTGTAGTTTTCTGCTGCAGAGCTTATTTGCCTTTTGCCTTTGTGTAGACTTCCACTCAGCACTGACAGGGTTCTGGTATTTTTTTCCTGGTTCTGAAACAGTTTAAATTACATTGGCATCGTCTGTTTCTTGAAGGTTGTATAATTGGCCTTTAAGACTATCTGAGCTGTCTAAAATCTTGTCTGGTAGCATTTTGTTTTTCTTTTCTGTTTTCTTTCTGATTAGTGATCTATTCACCATTACAGATTTATAATATAGAGATAAATATCTATGAGATCTGCAATTATAAAGCTAAACACCAAAGTCTTATATTTTTTAGTAATTCACACTTTCTAGAAAATAAACCATTTACTCTCAAATTTTCAAATTTATACAATAAGGCTGCAGTGTCTTTTTTCTTATACTTTAGAAACTATGTCTTAGCTGTCTTTTTCTTTCCTAAACTTATTTTTAGTTTTCTCTTTAAATTTTGCCAGAGTGCTATCTTATCATTCTTCTCAGAGGCCAGGTTTTTTGTTTTATTGTTCTTTTTTTTGAGACAGGGTCTCACTTTGTAGTTCAGGCTGGCCCTGAGCTCACTATGTAGCCCAGGCAAGCCTGGAACTCAGCAATCCTCCTGCCTCTGCCTCCTGAGTGCTGGGATTACAGGCATGAGCCACCATGCCTGGCACTGTGGTATGTGGTACTGATGGCTGGTGGGCGTGAGTCACCAAGCCCAGCATTATATGTGGTTACCAGGATCAAACTCAGGGCCTTGCACTTGTGAGGCAGGTGCTGGAACCACTGAGCTAAATCCCTGGCCCCATATTGTTCTCTTTTTTTGGAGACAGGTCTCCTGCTATGTGGCTCAGGCTCACTACGTAGTCCAGGCTACCCTTGAACTGGTAAGGATCACCTCTCTCAGTCTCCGGCATGCACCACTATGCCCAGTTTGTTTTACTGTTGAAATCTAATTTTTCTTTGTATATATTTCAACACTTTGCATGCGCACACATGTGTGTGTATTAAGGGCTTGAACTTGGGGCCTTTGCTCTGTTCTACATTCCCAGCTCTTTATTTTTTACTTTGACACAAAGTCTCACTAACTTTCCCAGGCAGTGGTCAAACTTGTGATCCTCCTGTCTTAGTCACATGATGGTGCTAGGATTGATGTACCATCATGCCTGGCTTTATTGTTTCCTTTTAAAATTTTCTTCTAAAATTAGCTTATTCCTCTATAATTTTTAAAATATGAATCTTTCTTGTTTTTTTTTTTTAAAGTTTTTCCTCAGACTTTCTATTTTACTCTACTGATCTGGTGTGTTTTTTCCTGGTATTTTAACATTTGTAGTTCAAATATCTTGTGTCATTATTTTTCAAAATGTTGTTGGGTTACCTAAAATCTTAGTCACCATGATTGTTTGATAATTAATATGAAAGTGCACCCAAATGAATCATTTTA
Source organism: Thryonomys swinderianus (assembly GCA_004025085.1). Classification (NCBI taxonomy): domain Eukaryota; kingdom Metazoa; phylum Chordata; class Mammalia; order Rodentia; family Thryonomyidae; genus Thryonomys; species Thryonomys swinderianus. Next base: position 2,679 of record PVIC010005843.1, read on the forward strand.
GTCTCTTCTCTCTCTTTCTTTTTAGTCTTTTGAGACAGGGTCTTGCTTTGTAGTTCAGGCTGGCCCTGAATTCACCATGGAGCTCAGGCAAGCCTTGAATTCACGGCAATCCTCCTGCCTCTGCCTCCTGAGTGCTGGGATTACAGGCATGAGCCACCACACCTGGTGTTGTGGTATGTGGTACTGGGGATCGAATTCAGGACCTTGTGCTTGCCAGGCAGACATTGGAACCACTGAGCTAAATCCCTGGCCCTAGTCTCTTCTTTCTAAACCCAAATATTCTTTATTCTTACAAAGTCAGCCTTTAAAAATAGCTATGGCCAATCTGTACATTTAAATGTGGTGTAGGTATGTGACTTGTTCAAATGTATTTTGTGTGAATGTGCATGTATACTCAGTGTATGCACAGCATGTACACACAATGTGTGGAGTATGTACTTGTGAGGTATGTATATAGTGTCTATCTGTGTGGTGTGTACATACACATGGGATGTGCGGTATACACATGTGTGCAGTATGTACAGTGCCTATGTTTGTATTGTGGATGTATGGTGTGTGTTTGTGTGCACATGGAGTGTGTGTAGGGTGAGTGAGGTGGGAGACATGCCCTTGAGTACTAGAATACTCAGGGCATGTCAGAAACAGCCATGTTTGGATCCTTAACTCCCACCTTCTTGGGGAAAGCAGGGCTGTGTCTAAGACTCTGGATGCCAACTGTGGATGGCATTGTGAGCCACGGGAGAAGTCTCTCCTGCAGTGCTGCTGCCCAGGTGCCTACTCTGCTACTGTCCTGTCTGCATCCTATGGCTGGATCCTGAGGTTTCCCATTTTCTGTGGCTGGATAGAGTGGCCAAGCCGGGATACCTCTTTACCCAGAGAGGATGCTTGGGTTCAGGCTTTCCCAGCCAGGACTTGGATCAGGCGTGCCCACGTTCAGGGTGTGGGTGAGTCCATCTGCCAGGGGCTTGGGGCCGGGAACGTGGCTCTGGCCCTGCTAAGGGCAATGGTCATAGTGTGGGGGTTGGGAGAGGAGCAGACCAGGCCTTCACAAGGTGTTAGGATTCAAACACTTCAATAGCTTATGGGATTCCTTTGCACTTGGTCACTAATTTGTTGATCTCAGGGCTCCTTCTCTGGTTTCTGTGCCCCACTGGTGGCGGGCAAAACTGGTGGCATCTAGTTTCCTGCTGCCTCCACCTGCTGTGGGTCACAGAGCAGGTGCGGAGGCCAAAGAACACAAGGCTGATGTGCTTTGAGGTAGACAGACCTAGGTTCAAGTTTCAGCTCTGCCTCTTCTACTTCTGTAAACCTTGGGCAATGCTTAGGCTTTGCCTGAAGTGCTGATGGTAAACTGGGGCTAACACTTCCTGCTGTCCTGGTGAAGACTGAAGGAGAGATGTGTGTAACTTCCTTGGCTCAGCTCCTGGTACCTGCTACTCAGTATGTATAAGTCTTCTCCCTCAGGTCCCCCAGCCTTGTCCCCAGAGATTCACTGAGCCACAAATACCACTTGGCAATGAAGCTGGGGGCTGGGGACAAATACCAACATACCCCAGTTTTAGTTACATGAGACCAGTAGCTTTCCTCCCACAGTGACAATGCTCAGATTTGCAGAGCAGATGTCTTGGTGTGAAACCGCTCCCTGAATGTGTCTGATGAATGTTTGCTGACAAATCCACAAAAGCGCAGACCTTCCTTCTCTCGCTGCCTCCCAGCACCAGCCTCAGGAGAGCCACGGTGGCGCCTCCCTGTGTCCTCCGATACTGCGGGGCTGTCTGGTGTATGATGCCCCAGCTCCGGTCCGCGAGGCTGGTGGACAAAGCTGCTAGGTCTGGACATGTGCCAGGCTGATCCCTCTCCTCCGAGAGGCGGCTCTAGAGAGCAGTCCAGGAGGAAGGCGCTTGGAAGGGGCCGCAGCCTGGTAGGGCCGCCAGTCCAAGCGCAGAGCACGCAGGTTTCCACACCGTCGGCGGTAGGAGGTGCCCCTCAGTTCGGGTCTGATGATTACAGGTCTGAGCTTCAAAGCCGGTTACAAACCCGGTGGTAACTCAGCTAATTGCAGCCCGGGGAGCTGGGCGAGCAGGCCAAGCCCGCCCGAGTGGGCACACCGGGCCAGGATCCCTTCAGAGCCTGGCACTTGGGAACCAGGGTCCAGGCTCCGGCACTGTGCTTTGCAGGCTCTTCCCGTCGGGAGCCATCAGTGGTGTCGGATGACCGTCCCCACCGTTCCCGGCGTCCACGCCTCCCCCGCCCGGCCCGCGTTGGCTCCGTCAGGTGGAAATCTCCCCATTCAAACCGGCGCCGGCCAATCAGGGCCCGGCGCGCCGGCCGTTCCAACAGAGCGCGGAGCAACCCGGCTTGCGCCGGCTGCAGCCCGGGGACTCTGGCGCGGGGGGCGGCGAGCCTGCTGCCTCGGTTACCGGCAGCAACACAGCGGCCTCGGGTTGCAGGTGCTCAGGTCCTGCCCACAGCAGGGGCCCATGGAGCGCTCTGTGCACCGCGTCTCCCTGGGGAGCCGGCGCGCCCACCGCGACCTGTCCTTCTACCTCACCACCTTCGGTAAGTGCTGCTTTCCTTCGCGCTGCCCTCCCGGGAGGCGAGCTCCTGCGGTGACAGGCGGGGCGGGAGCCGGCGCGCTTCCTCTTTGGGGACACCCGCTTGGCCCTTTCCTCCTGTGATCGCCCAGGGAGGAGCAGGGCTCCGGCTCAGGCCGAGCAGCAGGACACCACCTGCTGCACTCCGTTCTGCCTTGTTTGGCTGGAATAATGACACTACAGTCAGTCTTTCAGAGACCCGGGTTGTTATCACGGAGTTTCCCATTAGCAAGTAGGTCAGGTTCAATCAGAGTCTAGTTACTGGCCCAGCAGACCTCATTCGCCCGCCTGTCTCGGGCTGAAGAACCGCCAAATGCAGTCAGTCAAGTGCTCTTGCACCCGAGGCTCTCTACACTTTGGAGGCAGCAGTCTGGCTTCTCCATGACTACCTGACCTACAGCTAACGTGGGAGAGTTTTCTTCTCCAAGACAGACCTTAGAGTCCAGGGCTCTCCTCAGCGGTTTGGGTGGACAGAAAGGGGCTGTAAGCCGGCTTCATATTCCTAGGCTGCAGACTAGGTTCCTTCCAATACCAGTGGGCCTGGGCAAACCTGGCCTTCAAGTGGCCACAGTCAAGGTAACAGCCCTTCCCTAGAGCACAGCCCAGGGCAGCTCTTCGCTTCCTCCTTGGTGCTGGGTCTCTGTTAGGAGGGGTTTGTTTTCCTCTGTGACTACTTGGACCCAGACAGAAGATCTCCCATGAGCCAGCAGCACACTTGGTACCACGGTCCTTCTGCAGGTGACCTGGGAAACACATTTTTGTTTGAACCTGCAAACAATTTTCTTATAATGATTGGGGCAGCTATTGCAACAGAACTGGACTTTGCCCAGAGTTCAAAGGCAGAGCGCCCGAGGAGTCAGGCCCTTGCTGGCTTCCTTGCTCCCCTCCTCTCAGGCTGACTCCTGTCCTACCGCCCTGGCTCTTCACAGCCAGCTTGGCCCATCTCTGCATGGTGTCATGTAGTGCACCCAACCCTGCAAGGTAGTTCCTGTGACCCCATGGGGTACACGGGACTCTGTGAGACGGGGTCATCCCCAGGATGCTCTGGGGTAGAGGAGTTGGAGGTCATCAGCAAAGAATGTCAGGGAGCTGAACCACCCTGTTACCTTAGTTGTGGCCCGATTAGAAAGTGAAAATGTAGCTCATTGTTCCTTTTACTTTTATGTTTTTTATATTCTTCAGACTTCTCTTTCTCTCTAATATTAATAAAATTGAGATCAAGTTGTATGTGTCAATTTGTAAGCCCTTGTTTCCTTACTGAGATGATGTGACTATTTCCTCGTATCAGTCCATATGTATTCTTCTTTGACTTAACTTCCTGACTGGATCTGGGGAGTTGGAGAAGGCCCAAGCCCAGTGAGGTGTGACTCTTACCCAGCCCTGGCCTCAAGGTTAGGTCTGATGGGCATAGTGGACACTGTACTTGAACTGATGGCTGCGACCCAAATGTGGAGGAGGCAGGCAGGACTGGGGCAGGAATGACAGCCTCCTGTGCCTATTTATAATTTCCTCTGATTATGGAGTTTGAAAAGGTCCCTTCTGTTTCCTGTGGTATAATTTTTCATGGTGCACCTCTTCTGGTCTCCTGCTTTTCATGGCACACATTTGCACATGAAGATTCTTGTTGGTGGTTACTAAACCTGGTCAAACTACAAAGCTTCTTAGGAATCTATTAAAAGAGATTCCTAAGATACTGCCCTAGAGAGCCTGAGAATCTGTGGTAGGCTGAACCAGGAGGGGTGCAAGTTTGAGCTCTGCCTGGGAAATTTAGTGACTTAATGAGATAAGATTCAAAAATAAAAAAGGGGACAGGGATGTCCCTCAGTGACAAGGCCCTGAGTCCAGTCCCCAGGAAAACCTACACACGCAAGCACACACACACACACACATACTGGCCATCAGCCAAATTGCCAGGGTTGGAGCCTGTGGATTCAGAATCAATTTTAGTAGCCAGTGTGTGTTCCCTTTACTGCAGAGATCTTTGCTAAGTATTCCTTAGTTCCTGGCCATAATAGGTGGTTACTGACCTTGTGTGCTTTCTCCCGGAAGGACTTAGTGAAGATGTTGCCTAGACGAGAGGTTCCTGAGCACAAACTTCCAAAGGGAATGTAAGCACTTCTGGAAATGGAAAGAGATAAAGTTGTTCTTTTCAGGGAACATGCTGTATAGTGTACATGTGGTCTCTGTGTGTGGATATGAGTGCACCCTTTGGACTGCCTCCCAAAGGGACAGGTTCAAGTAACATTCCTTGGCTATACCGCACTGTGTAGGAAGTGGCTGACTTCAGGGAGGGGGCACACAAGCTGAGGACAGGACCCAGCTTCTCTAGAGGAATTTTTCCTTTCCTGTAATATCTGGTGTAATTTGAAGAAACCATTAGAGGTGTACACAGTTGTACAGCTACTATCATGGTCAATTTTAGAACATTTTCATCACTTCAGAAAGAATACACACCCTTTAGCTTAGTACCCACAATCCCCTGTTGTCCCCAGCTTCAGCCCCAAGCAATCACTGATCTACTTCCTGTTTCTGTGGATTTGGTCATTTTGTATAAGTGCAGTTGTATGTGTTTTTCTGTGACTGTCTTCTTTCATTTAAAATGTTTTCAAGATTTGTTCATGTCATACCTTATCATGGTGCCTCATTCACTTTTATGGCTGAATAATAATATTCCATTGATATACCACATTTTATTCATCCATTGAGCTCTGGTAGATATGTGAGTTGTTTTGCTTTTGGCCATTATGAGTAATGGTGCCATGAACATTTGTGTGGATCAATGCTTTCATTTTTCTTAGGTATATAGTAAGAAGCAGAATTTCTAGGCCATAAGGTAGCTCTGTTTAACTAGTTGAGCAACTGGCATACTTTGCAGTGTCTGCACCATCTCACATTCCTATCAGGAGGGTATGCAGGCTTTGATATCTTCACATTTTTACCAACACTTGTTATTACCAAACTTTTTAATTCTAGCTGTCCTAGTGGTATCTCATAATGGTTTTGAGTATTCCTGATGACTAGTGATTCTAAGCATTCTCTGTATGACTATTGACTATTTGTATACATTCCTTGGAGAAAAGTTTATTGAAATCCTTTGCTTGTTTTTAAATTGGCTTATGTTTTTATTATTGAGTTATGAGGGCTCTTTATTTTAGATATGTTTCCTCTCAGATATATTATTTGGAAATATTTAATTTCATCATGAATTTTTTCACTTTTTATAGTTTTTTAAAGCCCAAATATTTTAAATTTTGCAATTCAATTTATTTTGTTGCTTGTACTTTTTTTTTTTTTTTTTTTTTTTTTTTTTTTTTTTTTTTTTTTTTTTTTTTTTTTTTTTTTTTTTTTTTTTGAGACAGGGTCTCGCTTTGTAGTTCAGGCTGGCTCTGAGCTCACTATGTAGTCCAGGCAAGCCTCGAACTCAGCAATCCTCCTGCCTCTGCCTCTCGAGTGCTGGGATGACAGGGTGAGCCACCACGCCCGGCACTGTGGTATGTGGTATTGATTGCTGGTGGGCGTGAGACTCCACGCCCAGCATTGTATGTGGTTTCTGGTGATCGAACTCAGGACCTTGAGCTTGCGAGAGACAGGCGTGGAACCACTGAGCAAATCCTCTGGCCCTTGCTTGTACTTTTAATGTTATATATCTGAATCCATTACCAGCTTTAAGGTCATAAATTTATTTTCTCCTGAAAGTTTTATAGTTTGGGCTCTTAAACTTCGGGTTTGATCCATTTTGAGTTAATTTTTGGCTGTGTAGGAGTTAAAGGTCCAGTGTCATTCTTTGTATATTGCTATCCAGTTGTCTGATCACTATTTATTGGAAATACTTTTGTATGTCTATTAGATGATCTTGTTACCTTTTTGAAAAGCAATTGACTGCAGAGGCTGAGGCAGGAGAGTTGTGGGTTCAAAGCCAGCCTGTGCAACAGACTAAGAACTTGTCTCAAAAAAATGAACAGAACCCCAATTGCAGAAGAAATAACATCAAGAATCAATAAATGGGATCAGAGAAAATTAAAAACTTCTGCATAGCAAAGGATAAAACCAACAGAGCGAAGACAGACTATAGAATGGGCAATTTTTTTTTTTTTGCTAGCTATTCTTTGGACAGAGAACTAACATCTAGAATATATAAAGAATTAAAAAAAAACAATTAGACCTTGCCAAGGAAATGACTCAATCAAAATGGGCAACTGAAATGAATAGACACTTCTCAGAAGAAGTACAAGTGGCAATAAATACATGAAGAAAGGCTCAATATCTCTGGCCATTTGAGAAGTGCAAATTAAAGCAACAATGAAATTCTCTCTCATTCCAGAAAGAATAGTCATCAACAAGAAATAGTAGTGAGGCTGTAAGCAGGGAGCACTTCTTCATTGTTGGTAGGGCTGTAAATTAGTGTAATCTCTACAGAAATCACTATGAAGATTCCTCAAAAACTAACATTAGAAACTCCACTTGATCCAGCTATTCTCCTTCTAGAATCTTCCCAGAATACTTAAAGATATCTGATTACAGGGATACATGCATATCTATGTTCAAATCTTGGAAGTAGCCTATATGTCTGTCAACAGATGCATAAAGAAAATGTGGTATGTATACATAATGGAGTACTACTCTGCCCTAAAGAATAAACTTGAGGCGTTCGTAGGAAAATGGTTATAATGTTAACTGAAATAAATCAGCACACATGCTTAAATACTGCATGGTTTCTCTTTTATGAGAGACTCAACATAAAAATAAGGAGCAAAATAAAATATAAATAATGGGAAATAAAGTCATTGATATCTGTAAATGGGAAGGGAATCAAGAGATGGAAGAAGAGAGGAGGAAGGGGAAGTAAAAAGAATTAGAATATGTTATGTGCGTGTACCAACTCCTCACAAGGAATGTAATCATTACATACTGTGAACATATACTAATAAAAATAAATATTAAAAAAAACCCAGGATTATAAAAATGTAGATAAATATTTGAAGATTACCTTCTTAAAGGAGTACTAGCTTACTATTTTGCTCTATGAGCCAAGTATTAACTTACTTGACACTTCTGAACCAAATGGTTACTCTGCCTAGGTATCTGGTAACCTAGATGTGGCAACGGCCAGGGAGAGAACAGGTACGTTTCTTCAGGGCATCAGGCCAGGAGACAATGGGCCTGCTAGCCATGTTCTGAGCAGTGCAGGGTGCTTCTGGCATGGGTGACACAACCCACACATTGCTAGAAATGTCACCATTAGGGAACTGGCAAGGTTCAAGTTGTGGGGAGCAACTCTGGGTGCAGGTTCTGGAGCCCAACCTGAGATCTGTGGTTCACCAGGGACGATGCGGTTCTGAAGTCAGGGGAATGGGGTGGATTCGCTGGGCACTTTTTTTCTTTTCCCATGTTTGTGGTGACAGTTGGATTCCCACTCTTTCCTTTCTCTGTTTCTCACCTGAAGCCACAGAGATAAATGGCTCATTTTCTGGAGTGAGTAGGGGGCCTGGGAACAGATGCCCACCTGCTGGCCCACCACATTGGCTCTTCCACGTGTCCATGCCAGCTTGGCCCTTCCCAGCCTGCTGCACAGAGCCCAGTGGCCTGCTCCACAGGATGCACCACGCTTAGGAGTCTGCCAGTCAGAGGCCTCGTGTCCTCCATGGTTGTTCTGTCATTTGAAGTTGATCTGTTTGGGAACTCTGGGAAATTCCTCATTGTTTCTGGCCTGTCGACAGCCCTCAGCCTTGGTTTCAGTTAAGTGTGGATGTTCTTCTACCTTGAAGCATTATATCCGTGTTCCACACAGTAAAATGCAGTTCTGTATCTATCATGAAGCATACACAGTACCTTTGAAACATTCACCTGAGTCAAAATTGGGATATAATCAATATCCAAAATAGTCATAGTTGATATGTTTTTTTAATCGATTAGTTCAAAATATTTTCCCATTTTCATCATCATTTTTCCTTTAGTCCTTGGATTTTCCAGAAGTTATTTCTCTTTCTTTCTCTTTCTCCTTCCTTTTCATTTTCTCTTTTCCTTCTTTCCCTCCCTCTTTCCCTATTCCCTTCCTTCTTTACTTCTTTCTTTCTTCTTCCTTTCTTGCAGTGCTTGGGATTGAACCCAGGACACATACACTGAGCTACAGCTCGAGTCTTTTATGGATTTTTAAATTTTAAATCTCAAAACTTTAAATTCTGAGACAGGGTCTTGCGATATTGCTAAAATGCTCAAACTGAGCTCAAATCTGCAATCCTCCTACCTCAGCCTCACAGAATAGTAGAATTACAGGCATGTACCATTCACTCAGCTTAGAAATATATTTCTTAATTTCCAAATAGTGAGAATTTCCTAATAATATTTTTATTGATTATTTTGCATTTTGTTAGAGAACATCCTTTGTGTCCTTGAGGTTTTCTTGACAGGCCACCAGGTTTTATAAACATTCTGTGTGTCCTCGAGAAAGGTTCTGATTCTGTTGACGTGCTGTCTTCATCTATGTCATGTTCAGGTCAAGGTGCTAATGATATAGTTCCAATATTTTGTAACTTTGTTGATTTTTTTTCTCCTAGTTTGTTCTATCAATTTACCAAGAGAAGTGTATTGGCATTCCTATTATAATGGCAAATGTACCTATTTCTCATTGCAGTTGTCATTTTTCCTTTAGATATTTTGAAGCTATATGAAGAACATATACATTTATCTTTCTGGTAAATAGGAACTTTTATGGCAAATTTTCTTTTGTTGTTATGAAGATTGTTTCCAGTGGAGGTAAAATCTATTTTTCCTAATATGAATATAGCTATTTGGGCATATTTGCCTGGCCTTTTTCCATCCTTGTCTTTCTGCCTCGAGTGTCTTGACTGTTAAGTGTTTTATTTGTGATGGGGCAGAGGCAGAGGTGTTGTGTTTCCTCTCCTGCAGCCATGAGGTAATGTCTTCCTTCAAAGAGAGCTTTCCTCTTAAGGTGTGTGGGGTCACTAGCAATCTGGGGTTCTTGTTTTTTGCAGTCCTGTGAATTGAACCCAAGGTCCTGCCACATCTCCAGACATTTACAAATTTTTTATTTTCACACAAGGTCTTGCTAAGTCTCTCAGGGTGGATTTGAATTTGTGATCCTCCTGCCTCAGCCTCCTCCAGTGTTGGAATTATTGGCAAACGCCACTATACTAGCCAGGGGATAATCTTAACTCATTTTACATTGAGCTACAGCTCAGTGTACGGGTACAGTTTATTCTTTCTTTCTTTCTTTTTTTTTTTTTTTTTTTTGAGACAGAGTCTCGCTTTGTAGTTCAGGCTGGTTCTGAGCTCACTATGTAGGCTAGGCAAGCTTCGAACTCAGCAATCCTCCGGTCTCTGCCTCCCGAGTGCTGGGATTACAGGCGTGAGCCACCACGCCCAGCACTGTGGTATGTGGTATTGATTGCTGGTGCGTGTGAGTCATCACACCCAGCATTGTATGTGGTTACCGGGATCGAACTCAGGACCTTGTGCTTGCGAGGCAGCCACCTGAACCACTGAGCTAAATCTCCGGCCCAGGTACAGTTTATTCTTAAGGAGCAACACTTGGGTCCCCATGTAGGCTCAGAAGAACCCACTTCTTGGAGAGTGCTGGTCTCTAGCCCCTGCTGCTCAAGCCTTGAGAAGGCAGAAACTCTGCATGGCCTCTCCACCTCCAGTTGAGTCCTAGAATCTGAAGATACCCTAGGGAAAATTAGCCAAGAAAAGCCCTGGCCTTACTTCTGCTGACCTCTGTCTCCCGTATGCTGGCCAGGGACTCCTCTCTGACTTGTTACAGCTCTAAGAAGTCTCTTTTAAATATTTAGTTTTTCTAGTTTTCTAGTTTTTCTAGTTCTGGTTTTTCTAGTTTTCCTCATTGTATCTGTCGTCCTGGAAATGGAAGTCTCCAACATACTTTTCCTAATTTTTCTGAGTTTTCTTTTTTTTTTTTTCATCTCGTTGCTTCTGTCTCTCCTCCTCAGCCCCTGCCGTCTCAGCAGGAGTCCCGTGTGTGAGTTTTCTTATCCCACACAGTGACAGCGCCATTGCTCGTCCCACCACACCGCAGTGGGGCTGGGCTCCCCCAGGTCCCCTGACTTCAGAACCTACACTTACAGATCTGTGCTTCCTCTCTTACGTGCTCTATGTTAAACTTGTTCTGCTGGAAAAGCTTATTTGATAGTTTAGAAAATAACACAAGTATAAAACAAAGTGAAAATAATTTATGGAATCCCCTGTGTTTAAAGCTATCCGCAAGCATAAAACAGTTTCTTCTCACTGTGAAATAACATAGGTTTAACTATGGAGAAAAAGTTGTACTATGAAGTAGAGAAGGGGTTCTGGGTAATTTGTATAACGTAGTGGGCTAAAATTATAGGACTTGATTCATGTGACTTAAAAAATCATTGTGATAAAATCTAAATGAAAATCACAACAGGCAGGATCATGTGAATTTTCAGCAGAAATGTATAAAATGCTCTGCAGTTAGCACTGCTAAATCACTAAATTGTTCGGGCTGGGCTCAAATTTATAGCCATCCTGCCTCAGCCTCCCAGAATTCTGGGATTAATATATACTGTGGGTTAAGATGGGAAATTTCCACATTTTTTCAGTTTAGTGCCAGTGTCATTCCTTAGTCATAATGTTCTGGTTTTCTTTCTCTTTCTTTCTTTCTCTCTCTCTCTCTCTCTCTCTCTCTCTCTCTCTCTCTCTTTCTTTCTTTCTTTCTTTCTTTCTTTCTTTCTTTCTTTCTTTCTTTCTTTTTCCCTCTCTCTCTCTCTTTTTCTTTCTGTTTAAACTTTTTATTATTTATTTATTGTGGCCCTGGGTGTTGAACCTAGGGACTTTGCCTTAAGCTACGTTTCCAGGCCTTTCTTCTCCTTCTCCTTTTCCCTCTTCTCCTTCTCTTTCTTCTCCTTCTCCTCCTCCTCTTGCTCCTGCTCCTGCTCCACCTTCTCCTTCTTCTTCCCTTGCCTGGGCTGGATTTGAACTTGTGATTGTCCTGCCTCAGCCCCCCCCCCCCAAGTAGATGGAAATTATAGGAGCCTGCTATTGTATCCATCTATTTGGGTGTTTCTTTAAACTGGATTTTGTCTTCACAATTTTTAAAATTGAAAAATTGCCTCAGAATGGAGATCAGTTTTATATGACCTAATTGTGGTGGCAATTTATCTCAATATTTATTGGCTTAAGAGAACAGACATTCATTATTCCACTGTTCCTGTGAGTCAGGAGTTCAGCAGTAGTTGAGAGGCACGTTTTTTGCTCAGTGTTCCTCAGTGGGTTGCAGCCAAGATACTAACTAGTTGAGGCAGCGATGATCTGAATGGGCATTACGGGAGTGGGGGAGTGGGGGAGTGGGGCCTTCCCTTTCCAAGATGGCTGACTCCCATGGCTTTTGGCAGGAGGCTGTTTCTTGTTAATGCTGTTGGATGGCTTCTGTTTCAGCTGAGCATGATAGCTGAGGCAGGACAATTACAAGCTCAAGGCCAGCTTGGGCAATTTTGCAGGATTCTATAAAAATAAAAAGGGTGAGAATATAGCTCAGTAGTAGAAAGTTCCTGGGTTTAAACTGTGACCCTCCTTACCCCCAAAGGCTTCTGTTTCACTTCAAATGGGCATTTTGCTAGGGCTTCTGTGTTTCCTTGGGACAGGGCAGCTGGTTTCTTTAAGAGCAAGTGGTGTAAATGTGAAGGCAAGAAAGAACCCTTTTGACAAATACCCAATTAAGAAATGGACAAATGCCAGGAAGGCGGCACGTGGCTTTAATTCCAGCTACTCAGGAGGCTGAAGCAGGAGGATTGAAAATTGGAGTCCCTCCTGAGTAATTTAGTGAGACGTTGTCTTGAAATTAAAAAAAATAAAATAAAATAGAAACTTTTTTTTTTTAAATACTAGGGATATTACTTAGTGGTGGAGCACTTGCCTAGCACACACGAGGACCTGGGTTTAAACCTCAGTACTGCCAAAACAATTGGATAAAGGATTTGAATAGACATTTTTCCAAAGAAAATACACGAATAGTGAGTAGAACCTGAAAAGGGACTCAATACAATTAGCTGTCAGGGCAGTGACACTTGAAACCAAGTGGGAGCCATGTGTGGTGGCACACGCTTGGAATCCCAGAACTCTGGGAGGCTGAGACAGGAGGTTTACAAGTATAAGTCCCGCCTGAACAATTTGGTGATCTACTAAGACCTTTAAAAAAAATTAAAAAGAGCCAGGGTTTAGGTCAGTACCAAGGCTCTGGGCTCAGTCTCCAGTACTAAATCAAATAAAACAAACAAAACACATAATGACTTAATTGGGTACTAGGATGGCCATAATTAAATCCAGGCAATAGCAAGTGTTGGAGAGGATGGACAGAGTTTGGAGTCTGGTACATTGCTGACAGGATTGTGAAATGGTCCTGCCACTGTGGAAAAGTTTGGGAGTTCTTCAGAAAGTGAAACATAGAGTTACCATTTGACTTAACAATTCTACTGCTAGGTATACACCTAAAGGAGTGAAAAAACTTGTACGTAAATGCGCATAGCAGCTTTATTTATTCATTCATTTGTTTATTTTTCTCTATTTTTCATTTAAAAATTGGTTTTATTGGTGCATTTTATATACACATTAAGATCACAATCAACATTGAGAATTTGTACTAGTACATGACACAATTTAATTCTCACTTTTGCTCATTCACCTGCCCACCCTACAGCCCCTACCCTCTACAGCCTTATTGATAATAGCCCCCAAATGGAAAGAATCCAGATGTTCATCACCAGATGAGTGGATAAGTAGAATGTGGTATATTTATGCAATGAAAGATTATTTGGTCACAAAAAAGAAATAAAGAAATGATGCATGCCATAACATGGGTGAAATGAGAAGCCAGTCACAAAAGACCATATATGATTCTTTTTATATGAAATATCCAGAAGAGGAAAATCCAGAAAGTAGATTAGTGGTTGACAGGGCCCAGGGGAAAAATCTGTGACGCTGATGAGTATGGGATTTGTTTTAGGGCAGGATAAAAATGATCTAAAATTAGACAGTGGTGATGGGTTGCACAGTCATGTGACAGTTCTAAATACTAATGGGCTATATGTTTTAAAACTGGTGAATTTATATAATACAGCTGTGGAAAAAGAAAAAGAAAGAAAAGGGGAACGGGCATGAGGATATGGCTCAGGGTAGAGCACTTGCCTGGCCTATGCAAAACCCTGGCTCTAATCCTTAGCAATTAAAACCAAGGGAAGCTACAATCTGTATTCTGTCCCTTCCTTGGAAGTCACTCATTGTCACTTCCACTACATTCTATTTGTTAGAAGCAAGTCACTAAGTTCAACTGACATCGGAAGAAGTGAACCAGTCTCTGCTTCACCAAAGGATGATCATCTAAGACATTGTGGACAGATGTTAAACCTGCCATAGGATCAGAGTGACTAAGAGTAGGTACACTGGTCCATACTGCCTAGGTTCAAGCCCCAGCTCTGTCACTAATGGCTGGCTTAATTCTCAGGCTTCCATTTCCTGGCCTGTAAGTGAGAATTAAAAACAGTAGTTCTGTGAAGAGAAAGGTAAATAAAAAGCATATACTAGAGTGGTAAGGACCTAGCAAACATCTAATGAATTCACCTTTCTTCTCCCTATGCTTGTGCCCAGCCCCGTGGTTCACTGTGGCCCTGGGCCCTAGGGAGGGAGGGGCCTGAGGCCTGAATGAGGTGTGGGTCTGAGCCCTGCTGTCTCGGCCTGCTAGCTTTGGTGGCAATGTGGTCCAGCCAAGGCCAGATGCTGACTGTGGTAAATTCAGAAGTTTTAATTTCCTGGCTTTCCCAGGAAGGAGACCTGAATGCTAATTTATTAGTTTACGCTGAGTAGACTAGAAAACTTCTGCTGGCTAAAGCAATCTTTCTGGAAGGAAATTTGCCTGGGAAGCCACAGTAACATCAGGTTCCATGGGAAGCCATGTGTCCAGCAAAGGGGGTTGAGTGGCCCTAGTACCATTTTTCTGCAGTGTGGTGGCTCCTGTTCCTTGGCTGTTTGAGTCTCCCTCTGTGGCACCGTCACAAGCCAGAGTCCTCTCTGCATGGATCCTAAGGTCCACTCTTTGATGCAACGGCTGCTTGAGATAACCCAAGAGCTGTGTGGCCCCAGTTCCCTGATGCACTGCAGCCTACTGCTCCCTTAGAAGGCAGAGAGTGGAACAGGTTAAACCCGCATCTGGGCCTGACCAGGGCCACTGTGTGGGCACAGCGCTGAGAGCCAGGCGGGGAAGCTCTGGGTAGCAGGCCCTCCTGCACGCAAGCTGTGGGTGCACATGGCCTTCCCAAACTGAGGGTGCATGTCAGAGAATGGCAGTGGCTAGCAGGACTCCCTGTAGATCCTATGCCCTTTGTACCTTTACCCTCATATCATTTCCCTTCCTGTGGCTTTTACCATGGAACAGGTCTTCAATGGGCAGCTGCTCTTGGGATGGATTGAGTTTTAGAGTGATTTATGCCAGGCAAATTTCTCTAGATGTATTCTCTGCATACCCCAGGTTGGTGTGGGACCCCTATCGGTGCAATGGCGTGCAGACCACATCTGGCTTTATTTTCTGAGCGCACACCTTCTGACTGCCATGAAAATCAGACTTCACCTTCCTGTGGTCCTCTACAGAGGACCATCTTTAGTTCACTCCCATACCCTGTGCACCAAGCTCAGTGAGTGAGTCTGTACCCACCTCAAGTCATTGCCTGACAGAATCTGGGTTTGTTGCAGAGTTTACATCTAGATGTCCCCTTCTGATTTTGTGAGGTGAAACCTGATTGGAGGAGTGGATCACAGGAGATGTGGCCTGGAAGAATGCATCTCCCTTCCGGCCTCCCTTGATCTCTCTGCTTCCTGCTGTCACTTGTGAGCTATTTCCTCCTCTGCTGGGCTGCTCTGCCTTGGAGTCAGCTGACTATGGACTGAAACCTTTACAAACTATGAGCCAAAATAAACCTCTCCTCCCTTAAGCTGTGGGTGTCCAGTACTTTGTCCCAGTCCATGAGGAAAGTAACTAAGACTAAGCTCTTTCTCTTCCAGCATGCTCTCTTTCGGCTCCCTGGTGCGTTCCAGGGATTCCAGGGATTTCAGCCTGACTTCTCTGGTGCTTTACTCCCTTAGGCTTGGAGACCTTTATGGGGACCTGCCCTCTCGGTTCCCTCTTGGCTTCTCTTTGCTTCTGAACCTGAGGGCTGGTTGGCTGTAAGAGTGGAGCTCATCAGACTCTAATGAGCAGCTGCCCATTAGAGGGCTGTGGATTCTGGAAGGCTGAGGGCAGGAAAGAGTGCTGGGATGGAGGCCAAGCTCTGGCCTCCAGTCTTGCTTCTGAGGCCACTGGGTGCTGTGGGCCCAGAACAAGTCAGCTTCCATCTCAGGTGTGACCATTCTGGCTACCAAATGAAGAGCTGGAAAAGATGACTGCGGGGCCTTCGGTCTCATGCATCTGATGGGATGCATGGACGGGGAAGGCAGAGGGGACAGCCTCCGCCCGGACAAGGGCTCTTTCTTCACTTTACCCTCATCCATGAGCCTAGGGCTAAGCTGGGGAGACTGGAAATTGGTCTGCATGGTTGGTCCTTGCTGTAGCAGCAGAAGAGCTCCAGCCCTTCCCTGAAGAGCCCTGCTTGTCACGGCGGCAGGGAAGCTCCAGGGAGCTGGGGCAGCTTGCTGAGTCCTCAGTTCCAAGTCAGGCTTCTCACCAGGCCTGTCCTCTCCTCTTCAGCTCTAGCCTTGGCCTGCGCATCCTATCTGAGCCACTGGGTTGGAAGCCCCCACGGACAGGCATCTGGGTGTTCAGATCCCCGCTCCGCACTCAGGACCTCGTGCATGTGCCTGTGTGTGCTGGGAAACTTGTGGATTTCTGTGACTGGCCATTGTTAGGCAAAGGGTATTGTGCAGTACAGGCTTCCTAGTGCTTTAGAAATCCAACCATGTTTGGGCCAGAGCTGGCTTTGCACTTGTAGTAGTTTCAGTGGGGAAAAAAAAAAAGCAGCTTCATGCTAAACATAGCATGGTTGGGTTGGTGAGATCTGATCCGTGACTGTTGGCCTTGTCTGTTTCCAAACCTCCCTTTTACGCTCTCTGGAGCAGGCGCTTTATACAGAAGGGGTCTTGCTGTGGGGAGTCCCACAGTGATAATTGCTCAGACCTTGCTGTGGACTCTCGCAGAGCCTTGTGCTGGAGAACCTCCTGACCCTCTGGCATGATCCGAGTCCAGCTTTGGGAGTACAGTAATCCTAGCATTACCCTGAGAGAGGACACCAGTTGGGGTTGGAACTGGAACGGGCCTCTGGGGTCTGAGAGCTGCATCCTGGTCTGGAAAGCAGCAGGGATTCTGGTGGCTCAGGGCGGGGCCAGGGTTTGCTGGACTCTTCTGAATTGCTTCTGACTGTAGTTTATACTTCAAGGATGAAGGGATCATCGGGTCAGAGCATTTGGGGGCCTCATGAGGAGTTACGGGACACAGAGCTTCCCTTCTTTTCATTCTCCAAAGCCTGCCTGGCCCTCGGTCCAGTTAGCAGCAAAGCAGAAACTTCAGCCAGAAGCTCAGTGAACAACTGGGATGATAAATGGCAGACGGACTCTGGATTTCAGATCTAGAGGAGAGAGCTGGGAGCTGGCAGAGCCCCATCTGGTCAATGAAAATCACCAAGAGTTTGGTTCCATGTAAGACAGAGAATTGAACAACCAGCCACTGCAAAGAGAAAGGGCTCCCACTGCAAAAAGCACACCCCCTCCCCCGCCAGGTGACAGCTGAGGGAGATGACTATGAGACAGGTGCAAGGGTCTGGCCAGGCTTCCCTGCCTCCCCGGCAGGTGCCTCCGGGTGGAAGGAGTTCAGTGGCACAGTGAAGTTCCACGTGGAGCCTGCTGAGCAGAGGGACTGTTTTCCCTGGGGTGGACCCCAGGGCCTTGTGCGTGCTAAGCATGAGCTACTGAGCTACACCCATGGCCCAGAGGGAATTTTTGATATGTTGTTGAGGAAGAAGAATGTAGCCTCTCTTCTCTGTGTCTGCTAGAGGCCTTGAGTGCTCATGGATATTATCTGAAGTCTTGGTTGTTTTTCTTTTATTTTCTTTAAATAAAAACAGGAACAAATTTGCCTAGCCTTTTATTACTCACCTGCTTTTCAGTGCTGCCAGTGGGATGTTTCTCTTACCTTCACACTTTCCTTCCTCTCTTCCTGCTTTCTTGTTCACCTCTTTCCTTTCTCCTCTTTTTCTTTATCTTGATTATAAAAATGCATAGTACATAAATATATGCATATTGTTAAAATAGGAAGGACTGGGCATAGTGGTATGTATCTAACCTCAGCTGCTCAGGAGGCTGAGGCAGGAGGATTGAAAGTTGGCGGGCAGTCTGGGCAACTGAGTGAGACCTTGTGTCAAAATAAAAAATAAAAAGAGCTGGAGATATGTGCCCCAGAACTTCCTGTGATCAATCCCCACTACCACGGAAACAGAAAACAATAACCACAAAACCCCCAAACAATATAAAAAGAACAGCCACGGATTGGAATTTCTCTTGACCACTGTTAAAAAATTCCTAGTTTCTTTCCTTGAGGCAATCACTGTTTTTAATTTGGTGTCCTTTCAGAACACACACACACACACGCACACATACACACACGCATGCTCGCACACATGCACGCACATGTACATGTGCATGTTTTTATCGTTCTGGAGTTTGCTTTTCCTTTTAAAAGCTCCTCAATGATATTCCTATGGTGGGTCAAATGGAGCCAGCCCATGCCACACCACCGAACAGTGCTGGATGGTTTATTTCACTCTGTTTACTTTGTAGGCTCTTATTGGACTTTTCTAATTTTCTGCATTGCTGTGATGCCGGCCTCTCTGTCCTCAGGGAGCGTTTATCTCTGAGTGACCCAGAATGAAGATGGCTAGTTGACAGAGGAGTGTGTCTGAGTTCCACTTGATATTGTCAGAAATTACCCTGCACCAACCCTCCCTCCAGCAGGGTGTGTGAGTACTGGTGTCCTACAACTTTACCAACACTGACAACGGCCTCTCATGGCAAGAGCTCTCGGCCCCTGTCTGACTGGGTCGCCCTGTGCAGGAGTGAGCTCCCCATCACCAGGCTGGCACCCACTAGATTAGAGAACTGTGCTGAGGCCACTGCAGAAGGGATTTCTGTGAAGAAGAGGTTGACCCCGGGGCTCCTTCCAAATGGAGACTGTGGCTGGGTGTGGTGGCACACTCCTCTAATCTTGGCATTTGGGAGGCCGACGCAGGAGGCTTACTGTGAATTGGAGACCAACCTGGATTCCAAAGTGAGTTCAAAGCCAACCTGAACTGCGTAGCGAGACCCTGTCACCATTCCTCCCAATAAGGGGGTGAGGTCGTTTCTCTCTTTGTTTTCTTAGGTCAGCTGAAGCTGTCAATTGATGTCCGGGACCGGGTCCTGCTGCTCCACAGTGAGTATGGCCCTGTGTGGTCCCTTCAAAGAAGGGAGGGCCGCTTAGCTCCTTCCTGGAGCCAGCGGAGGGGGGTGTCACCACGACCGTGGTCTCTGTCCTCATTTTTGTAAGTGTCCTGCTTGGGGCTCTTTGTACAGATCCAGCCCTAGTTCCTGGCCCCTGTATGTCTGGACTCCCTTGACCCCTGTAAAGCAGACCCACAGAAGAACGTTTCTATCCCCCCCCCCGCCCCGCTTTCTTCCATCCTTCCCCTCCTCCCCTTTCTCTCCTTTCTCTGATGAGTGGTGCATTCTTAAAGTCACAGTCTTTGGAGCCAGACCACAAGGATCTGTGTCTTGACCTTGACGCTTTGCTTGCTGAGTCACCTTGAACAATCTCAATTTTCCCAAATGTGCTAACAGTAGACATCTTATGGACTGTTTCAAGGGTTAAATGAGTTACATTGGTAAACAGAGCCCAGCACATTATAAACCTTATAGAAGTGCCTCTTACATAAACCAGAAAGGCATAAATTCCAAAAGTAGTGATTGAGCATTGACTGTGTGCTAGGGGCTGGGAACACCAAGGAAAAGCCCGTCGCTTTTCTAGGCTGTGCTTGTCCAAGGTGGTCTTCGAAAAGGTGGTCATGTCCACACTCCACCCTGAGGGAGGAATAGGCTTGTGCCAGGCAGACGCGAGCAGGAGAGCTGTTCCGAGTGCTTTATGCAGAGGGAGCAGCAGGTGCAAAGGCCCAGATACCAAAGGTGGCGCGATGCCTTTGAAGAGCCATTTGGGATGATGAGGCACAGCGTGGGAACATTTTATGGTTTATTGATCCATTTCTTCTTCCTTGCATCCAGCACATAATTTTTCCAAGTCTCTGCTGTGGCTCCACTGCCTGCGTTGTTCTGTTTGGCCCAAAAGGCCCTGCCTGGCTCTTCAGCCTACCTCACTCTTATAGCTCAAGGTCCTTATGCTAAGGGGGAGCAAGGTCTAGCTCCCAACCTGAAACAAAATTTGTGTTCTCTAAAATCAAAGAATGAATTTAAAGAACACATGGAAGAGATTAGAGTAGGAAAACTTTATTAAGAGAAAAGCTCCTGCCTAAGACAGAAGGGGGAACTCAGAAAGGTGGGTAACCCACCTACCTTACTTTTCAGAGGACTTTTATGGAGCAAAGCCACAAGGTGGGGTGGGTTCAAGGTGGGACAAAATTATAGTCAATCAGTAATCTTGCAAGTAGAGTCACTAAGATAATATTGGTACAATGAGAAATCACAAAATGGATAAAACCATAATCAACCAATAAGATTATAGCAAATATAGTTGCTTAGGCAGTACTGACTAGATGAGGATCCAATGAGAAAGCAAGTCACGTAGCAAGTGTATAGGGCCTTTAGTCCGGAGACTCTTCTAGGTAGGTCAAAGTCTTGCCCCTCCACCCCAGATACTAATCATCTTACGTAGGTGGGGCCATTTTCTCCTTTGATAGTGTTGACTTTCAGTGAAGGTCTCCTTGACTGTCCTCCATGTGGGGTTTTTGAGGGCTGCCCCTAAACTATCTCCCTCCCACATGACTAGCTTTCCTGCCTGTAATACTTACTCCCCTGTGAATGCACCATGCTAGATCATACTCCACACCTTTTCTCCCACTGGTATCTGGAGCAACTTTGCTTCATTAAACCTCTTTTGGAAAATACTTCTGTGTTTCTCTGCTTTCTCTAGAAGTGTGCCTTTCTTAATCATCCTTAATTAAGACAGGGAGGAAGGCTTGTTTGGCTTACTGTTTTCCACTCCAGGAGCCGCCCCACCTGACTGGCCTCCCTGGCTGAGTTTGTTGTTTCCTCCACATCACAGCCTGGATGCACTGTGCTACTCTGGGTCTGGCCTGTGCACCCCAGTGTGGGGGTGCAGTTGTGGCCGGGCCAGGTCTGCCTTCCTGTCGCTGGTACCCAGGGAGACCCAGGAGTCATCAGTCTGGGATCCTGTTCTCCAGAACCGTGCCCTCCAGGGAACAGATGCACAAGAAACAGTCACTAGGATACAGGCAAGAGTGAGCCAGCAGGTGCCAGGGTCCCTTGGTCCTGGCCTATGGGGCCCAAGGTGAAGTTCCCAAGGACCTGAAGAGAGATGTTCTTTGCCTGCCAGCATCTGACTCCAGCTGTGCAAACAGTTTTCACAAAATGCATCTTGGCCTCCACCATTCCATTTGTCCTGCACAGTTTGCTTTGGCTTCACCCCAGTCTCAGGCCCTTCATCCCTTACAGCCTGTCCCTGTTCCTTCCTTTGGCTTCCCATGCCTTTTGCCCCAGGCTGCTGGGGGCTGCATCCCAGCCAAACCCTAGGGCTCAATCAAAACCAAACACAAAAGGAAACAGAAAGAGGCTCTGATTTCTGTGGCCTTCAGGCAAATAAGCCATTCTTGCCTATAGGACCAGACCCACACCCACCTCGTGTCTATCCTTGCCTTCATTTATTCTTTGTTGAGCATTTGTGGAGCATTCACCTATTTGTCAGACATTCTAAACATTTTAGGTACATTTAAGGGGTACAACTATCATGTGAAGTGTGATTATTAACAGTAACCCACAGAAAAATGGCAAAACAACTGAATCCAGCACATGTGGTCAGTAAATGGTGCTGCTGGGACTCGTGCCTGGGTCTGCCTGCCTCTGGGGCAGCCCCTATGGGGGGTGTGCTGTCACCACACTCCTGTTCTTCAGCATGACCCCGCCCCACCCGTGCTCCCAGAAGACGGTCTTGTGTGGTAGAGTAGCATCTTGACTGACAAGAGATGTGAGTTCTAAATCCAACTCTCACTCTCATTGCTCTGAGATTTGGGAAATTTCTTACTTCTTTGGGTTCACCTTGCAGTCTCATTTCCCCTTTCCATTGGGAGGTAGTGGTGGTGGTAGTGGATTCCATACATGTTAAGGTCCCTTCCAGCTGTAAACATCAGGGAATGGAATGCCCTCTATAATGTGGTGGTGAGAAGTGGCCAGACCTTGGACATTGGCAGCAATGGACAGCCCACAGAAGGTTCATGTTATCCAATGGTTGGTATATGGATGAGGGCCTGGGAGGAAGGGCCATCAACCCTCTACTCACAAGTATATCTTGTATTTCTTTTAAAATCTTTCAGGGTTTTATTTAGTTTTTTTTTTTTTTTTTTTAAGACAGGGTCTTACTTTGTAGTTCTGGCTGGCCATGAGCTCACTATGTAGCTCAGGCAGTCCTGGAACTCAGCAATGCTCCTGCCTCTGCCTCCCAAGTGCTGGGATTACAAACGTGAGCCACCATGCCCAGCATTTGTGGTATGTGGTAGTGATTGCTGGTGAGCATGAGTTGCTGCGCCCAGTATGGTTGTATGTGGTTACCAGGGATCGAACCAGGGCCCTTGCGCTTGCTAGGCAGGTGTTGGAACCACTGAGCTAAATCTTCAGCCCTTTATTTAGATTTTTTGAGACAGGGTCTTGCTTTGTAGTTCAGGCTGGCTCTGAACTCATTGTTTAGCCCAGGCCAGCCTTGAAGTCATGGCAATCCTGCCTCTGCCTCCTGAGTGCTGTGATTATGGGCGTGAGCCATCATGCCTGGCACTGTGGTATGTGGTTACTGGAGATCAAATTTGGGACCTTGCGCTTCCCAGGCAGATGCCAGAACCACTGAGCTAAATCCCCATCCCTAAAATCTTTTAATTAGTGCAGGTCTGTGTATGTTCCTATTCAACACTTTAATTTTCTTTCAGTCATCGAAGGCAAAGGCTTGATGAGCAAAGAGCCCGGAGTCTGTGATCCCTATGTGAAGGTATCTAATGGGGCTGGAAGTAGGGAGGGCATATTGAGGGGCCTTATTTCTGGGTAGAGCTCTAATGTCTTAGTGTACCTTTGGGTTTGCGGTCACTTGAGGTCATGGCAGCTACCTCATTCATTGAGTCAGTGGGGGTTTATTAGGCCCTGTGCTAGGTCCCCAGGGGTGACGTTTTAAGGGTCACCTACATTCTTCCTAAAGTTGCTCAAGGTCTGAGAAAAGAACAGGGCTGGTCTCCTCAGGGCTCCTCAGGCAGGAGAATGGCAGTTCAGGGGACCCATGGGTTTGGGCCTTGCTGGGGGGCTAATATTCTAGGGATAGGAGTGCTCAGGACTGCTGGAAAAGAGGTCTGTGGCTTTGGGGAGTAGCCTCCTCTGCTTGGAGAAAGAGCAGAGAAGAGCTAGGTCTATCCCATCTCTGGTTGAGCCCAGGCCTGCCTTGTTGGGAGCAGCTACCATGAGACCTGTTTTGGTGTCTGATTCCAACGCCTCTGTCCTAGGGCTCTTTGTTCTAACGTCTTTTTCATCCAGTCTAACCCTGTGCTTTGCCTAGGCTCATTTGAAGAAAACTGGGAAGCCTTCAGCCCAGAGATGTGCTGAGGTAGCTGCTGAATTTAGATGGTTATGTGGCTATGAGATCAGCTCATGTTTCTTTTCTCTTCAATTCAAGATTTCTTTGATCCCTGAGAGTAATCGAATACGCTCTCAGAAGACACAGACTGTGCCAGACTGCAGAGACCCGGCTTTCCACGAGCACTTCTTCTTGTAAGAGTCTGGAGCCACGGGCCCTTGAGGAAAGGGAGGAGTGTTTATCTGGAAGCAGCTCTGTTTGCTTGATCTGAAACTGGATCTAAGCAGAAAGACAGTGACTTCTAAAAGATGTCTTTGGTTTGTTTGTTTGTTTTAGTTTTTTGAGACAGGGTCTCGCTTGTAGTTCAGGCTGGCCCTGAGCTCACTGTGTAACCCAGGCTGGCCTTGAACTCACGGCAGTTCTCCTCCTCTGCCTCCCGAGTGCTGGGATGACAGGTGTGAGCCACCGCACCCAGCACTGTGGTATGTGGTATGTGGTACTGGGGATCGAACTCGGGACTTTGCGCTTGCGAGGCAGGCATTGGAACCACTGAGCTAAATCCCTAGCCCGAGGACGTCTTTGTTTTCTCATTCCCTTGTCTCCTCGCATTACTGGCCCTTGTGGTGAGGTCCACAATGATAAAATGTCACTGGGCTGGTTCTCACACTATGGTGTCTAGCTGGAAGAGTGGGCAATTTCTCACTGCACCCAGGGGCAAGCTCTCACCTGTAGCAGAAGTTTCTCAAGCAGAGGATGTTTTGCCTCTCTCTCCTCTTATTTATTTAAATTTTATGACTTCCCTCGCCCTCCTCATTTAAAAAATGGAGCTGGTAATAGTAGCTGCCTTGGAGAGCTGTGGGGACTGTGGGAAAGACCTGGGCTTATAATCTTTTCTTCAAAATTAATAGTATTAGATGAGCAGTGAAAACTGCTACTACGATACACTTTGCTGCACTGTGACAGGTCCTCTCCTTTGCATGGGTGTGTGTGTCTGTGTGTGCTCACAGGATGGCACTGTTTTATAGTGGCAGATTGTAACCTCCTTTTTGTCCCGAGTGTGACTTGAACTCTATAACACATGTAAGTACTGGTCTCCGACACTGTACTACCGTTTATTTATCTGCCTGTTCAGGTTCTTTCCAAAGTTTTATGGTCACAACTGGTTCCAGGGATCTGGCCTGGAGCTCAGCCCTGTGAACACTCTGGTTGTCTGCTTTGCTCCACAGCCCTGTGCCAGAGGAGGATGATCAGAAGCGTCTTCTGCTCACTGTGTGGAACAGAGCCAGTAAGACCAGGTGAGAGGAACTGCTGAGCTGGGACAGGACCCTGCTCCAGGCTATGGTGGCACCCAGAGGGCCAGCATAGCAGCGCCTCAATCAGTGCCTGCTGGATAAATGAAAGGTAGTGACAATGGTCAGTTGCACAGGCTATCGTCACCTGAGTCACTATAACTCCAGGTGAGGCTGAGACCCTTGCTGTCAATGAGCACTTGCTGAGGGCTTGGTTTAAACAAGACACTGCGTTGGCCACCAGGGGTGCCAGGTGGGTTTTGTTCCCAGTGCACCCACTGCAAGGAGGAACACCAGGCACTGAGGGGAGATAAATTACAGGAACAGTATGCACATTATAGGACTAGAAGTGCCTGAAAATGAGGTTAGACCTCACAGGAAGGCAGAGAGGACCAGTGAGAGGGCAGGGCAGGGGCAGGCAAGCAGTAATCTACAGACTTGGAGGCCCGGTGCAGAGTGGACACTGGTTAGAGATGAGGCAAGGAGTTGGCATAGAATGAATCAGATGGTGCAGGGCTTCTCTTTGGAGAGAGGGTTTCTTCCTCAGGGCCAGTGCTTCTCAATCCTGTGAGGAACTATTTCTTAAGGGCCATATCGGTTTGACTAAATCCAACTATTCATGGGCAGGACCTAGAATTTTCCATTTATACAAGTTTGTAAGGTGAACGTCATGCAGCCAGTTTGATGTTTGAAAAGCTGTCTGGCCATTGGGGAAATAACGAAGGGTGTTGGGTGAGGGATTGAGGGATCACAGATTAGATTTGTGATTTGGGTAGAACTTTGGTAGATAGGGGAGAAAGAGATGACTTGAGACCAAGAAGAGGGTGACAGAACCAGCGGATATTTGGGAGATTAAATTAGTAGTGTGTAGCAGTGATTTGCTCATGAGAGCAGTGGGAGACGTCGAAGATAATCCTTGGGGAGCTGAAGACAGTGTACAAGGCAGGAAGGTTTGTCAGCTGGATGCTGTGAGATACAGGTGTTTGGAGAGCAGCCAGGTGGGAGCCAGAGGTGGTGGCCTTTACCACCTTGGGCTTAGGGAGAGAGGTCTGTGCAGTGGTAGAGGGATGGAGCCATGGCCCTGAAGGCAGTGGGTGGCATTTGGGGAAGGTGAGGCTGCCGAGAAACAGCACTGAGAGCCAAGGATCAGGGGTGAGAACCCTGTCTTTGAAGAGTTGGAAAAATGCAAGGAAAGCCCTGAAGTAGGCAGTGGAGGAGTGCTGGAGAGGCAGACAGACTCACAAGCCCCTGGGTAGAGGCAAGGACAAACCATGACCTCTGCGGGGCTCTGCCCTTTGTCAAGAACGGAGCTCGAGGGCAGAGCTGCAGAAGGAGCCAATAACTCGGTCACGTTTTTTGGAAGAGAAAGTAAGGCCAGGGAAAGTGAGTCAGCCCCAGAGAGGCAGCGTGACCAGGGCAGTGTCTCCACTTGTTGCCTATTTTGGGAAAGTGAGATTCCTTATTAAATAAAACACAGCCAAACTTGTGGTCACAGTCCCAGCCCCAAGGTCGAGGGGGACAGGGCAGGCTTAGACAGGCCTGGCTGCAAAGCAGATGGCCAGCGAAGGTTCTGGCAATGCAGTGGCACACAGGCTCAGCCTCTACTCTCTCCACGGACTTTTTCTATCGGTCCATTTCTGAATGAGAAGACCTCTGAGCTACTGAAGACAGAGAGAGGGCAGGAAACTTCAGCTCTATCAAATGCTCCCTAATCAAACTGTGCTTCTCTGAAGGACAGATATCCAACTTAATCAACATGAAAGACAATTGTGGAAGGCAGAAACACACATCTACCAGATGCTTCTTTGTGCCACACACTCCACATATATTTTCTCACTTGACTTTATTAACATCCCTAAGGAGAATTATTATTGTCCCACAGCAGGGAAGGGGAAGCTGAGGGCTGTGGAGGCCGAGGACCCAGACTGAGGATCTAGAACAGCTCATATTCATTAGTCATTTGCTATGTGTGGATATTAGGTCTAAGTGCATACCATGCGTCATCTGATTTAATGACCACAACACCATACAAGCTGGAAATTATTATTGTGTTGTTGTTATTTTTTTAAAAATAAGAAACAGACACAGAAAGGTCAGGTAACTTGCTCAAAGTAACACAGCTGGGATGTGGTGGAAACAAGTGCAAATCCAGGCAGTCTGGTACCATATGCACCAGCCTGCATACTCACAACCATACCACTCTGCGACATCGCGAAGGTGCTCAGTGACTAAAGCTCTAAAGCTCCACATCAGTAGCTCATTCTCAGGCCTTGGGCTGCTGGTTGGAGCATTTGGGGTGCAGTTTTTGGTTGTCCAGACAAAGGTGTGGTGATGCCAATCTGAGCTAGCGGGAGGCATCCGGTCTGCGACTGCTCAGCACCCTCCCGGGGATGGCTGTAAACACAGAGTAGAGAAACAAGAGGATCCGTGAAGATGTGCTGGCGGCAGACCAGATGATCTCAGTGCAGCCTGCTGATCGATCAAAGGCTTGCTGAGGAGAACGGAGCCTCAGAGCTGTAGACCGGGGCTGGCTCTGCCCGGCTGTGAGACTGTGGGCCAGACCCTTCCTGCTTTGGGCCTGGGTTTCCTTTCTTATAAGATGCAGTATTCTCTAAGGTTTCAATTGTGAGGTCCTGTGAGTTTTAAAAGAATCACAGATATTTTCAAATGTACACAAAGGCTGAAGGCACTGTACTCGCACAGCTCAGCATCTCTTACCAGTATCCAGCTGATCTTATTTCTTCTGTGCCTCACTCACTTCCCTTCCTCCCTCCAGTGGATTATTTGAAAGCAAATCCCAGACATCATCTCATCTCCTCAGTGTGTATCTCTAAATGATGGCTTTAAAAAAGACATAACCACAACATTACCATACTTACTAATTACACAGCAAGGAACTAAACTATTTGAACATTCTGCTTAATGATATAGTAGAAACCGAGAGGAAGTTTTTAGTATCACTTATAGCATTTTCAGAACTTGTGGCCAGAGAACACTATTGAAGAGAATTGTAATGGTATGTACCAAGTTAAAATCGCATACACACACACACACACACACACACACACATATAATTAAGAAACTAATCTTTTATGACTGCTAAGGACTTGCTTGCTGTACTCTGTGGGTGAGTTACTTCTCCTTTAATCCATTTTGTAAACAAAGGCTCAAGTGCCCGTACAGAAGTCTAAGCTTGTGACCTGTGATGGGTGCGAAGTATAAGAACAAAAGCAACAGCAAAATATGTGCTCAATTTAAGCCATCAAATGAAAAATAAATTGAGATTAAATTGTGTAACTATAATAAAAAAGAGATTAAGATTCCAGAGAAAGAGAGAGAGAGAGAGAGAGACAGAGAGAGAGAGAGAGAGAGAGAGAGAGAGAGAGGTAAAGAAACAATTTAAATTCTTTCTCTAAAAAAAACACTTTTGTTGTTGCCTTTTTAAGACAGGATCATGCTGTTACCTCAGGTGACTGAACACATGCTCCTCCTGCCTTAGTCTCTTAAGTGTTAGATACTGCATTTGCATCTTACAGAGGGTCCCTCACCTATACTAGGAAGCAAATTGAATATTATTCTCCTCGTGTGCTCTGCAAAGTCACCACTGAGACTTTATCCTCGTTATTCCCTTACCCTGAATCGTCCTTGCTTTCATTCTCTCTGGCTCCACTCTTTGGGCCTTCTGCCAGCATCCCAGCCCGACGCTGCCTCTTGCCTCCCATGCCTTCAGAACGCGTTGCCCATGCTGTTCAGCTGTCAATCTCACTCTGTCTTGTGACAAGCCCTGTATTGCTGCCTCAAGCTGCTATTTAAATTCCTGCCTGTTTGTCTTGTTTTCTTAACACGGCGGCTTCTTGCCCAGTGCCTGCCAACCATGGGCATGATGGATTCACCCATTTGTCAAAGCCTTCACTGAGCTCAAGCCTTGGCAGTCAGAAGTAACTTAAGGTTTAGATTCAGATGCTCTGCACCTAGGGAAATTTCAGGCCTCTTCAGGATGAGCTTTAGGACCCAAGTTTAGAGGCTGGCTGGATTATCATCATATGCTCAGGCTGCTTATAAAAGAGGTCTTTCTTCCTCCAAAGGTTTTTCAAAAGCATCCTTCAGAAGCAGCTAATTGAAGAACACTCAGGGAGAGGTTCCTGCTTGTGGACATTAATTGTGACGATTTACTCTGCCTGAACGATCGTGAAATCATTGGAGGCCCCTTAGCAGGAAGCAAAGCTCAAGGGAGGCTATTAACCATTTAGCATTCTCTAAGCACCAGGGAATGAAAACTCCACTTAACACAGAGCCAGGAGAGGCAGCATTTATTACAGCTAATGCACTAGCCTGGAGATTGAGGAAGTTTCAGCCATAGTCAGCATGAGAGGAAAGTGAACTGCGGGGCAGTATGGGCACCTAGACGCCAGCTCGGGTTTTCTTGAATGTGTTGAAAAAACAAATATTGCTAGGAGGATGTTGACAACATCGTGCCAAGACTTTTCTCAAGGGGCAGCTTGGATGAGTATCCACACTTGGGATGGTCACTGTGACTCCAGCTAGCACTATCCTAGCCACTTCCTAAGAGGGAGGAGTGTTTGTTTTGCCAGTGGCTGAGGAGATGGACAAGGAAAGTCTGCTTTATTGGGGTGTCTGCATTGTCGTCCTTGAGTAGGTAATTTCTGCGGCTCAGTGTGATGGGAAAGGGCAAGAAAGAGGGGGAGTGGGTGGAGCCACAGTGAGAGGGAGAGTGGAGTGCAAGCAGTTGTGGGAGATAGCTGGGCACAAAGGCCTCGTCCCATGGCTGTGGCTCAGAGCGGGATGGGCAGGCAGGGGACCAGCTCAGAGGATCCATTTGTCACATTCTGCCTTCCTGGACCTCATCTGGCATGGGTACCTGTGAGAGGCTGGCTTTATTTTGCTTAGAGTTGTCAGCTAGTGAGTTGTTACTTTTTCTGGAGCATCCAAACAATATGTATTTATAGAGACTTTCCAGGCCTCTGGCCCATGACTGAGGGAGGTGTGTATGGGTGCCCTGTGGAATCCCTGGGGAGCTTTCCCCAGGCCCCGATGACCAGGCCCACCTCAGATCAGTTGGATTTGGGTCCCCCGTGTGCACTCACCACTGAAATGTCCCAGACAGACTTTTCAGGTGGTTCTGTGGTGCCTGCTGGTCAGAACTGCTCCCCTAGCTGCAAGGCAGCCTCGACCACCTTTGGGTATGACATCCTTGCTCTGTGTGGGTCCTTCAGACACGGAAACCACTTGCTGGGCTTAGGCTCCAGTCTAAATATCCATGGTGTCTTTTGATGAATAATTATTAGACCTGTCTAAAGAGGAGTCTGAGTTAGGAGATGAAATAAGAGGGAGGAGAACAGGGGCAGAAAACCAATGATGAGACAAAATCCCCCAAAGACTCTACTGTTAGGATAAAGCAGGATGTGCTGTAATCAAAAATACTTAAAATACATTATTATTAGTATATGTTTGTAATTAATTAAAAAAAATTTTTTTTTGGTAGAGCTGGGGATCAAACAGGACCTTGCCCTTGCCAGGCAGGTGGTAGTACCACTGAGCTACCTCTTTGGGCTCTTAATTAAATTTGTTTTGGGGCTTCTAATTTTATAATTACAAAAGTAGTGCTTGTTCTCTGTAAAATGCAAGAACAGTGAAAATTGAAGAAAACAAAAATCCGTAATAATTCCACTAACCACATACAACCATCGTTCTGTTTTTAGTGAGTCTCTTATTAAACTACAGCTTTGTAAATTTCCTATTCTCCAACAAATGTAAGGGATTTTTTCCCATTTCATTAATACTAATTTATGGCATCATTATTAAAAGCTTTCAAGTATTAATCAGTTTCTGACTGCTGGAGGTTGGGGCTCCACAGTGGACCTCCATCAGGAACTTTGAATTCCTCTCTCTGAACCAAGAAGCCCCACTTGAACTCAGCCCTCACCTCCCCTGATGCCCCTCGGAGGGCGAGCCCCGCCTCATGCCCACTGGCCCTGCCAGCAGCCTGGTCAGATGGGTCTTGGAGACTTTTGTGTGTTGAGTACCTTTGGCTTTTAGTCTGTGGCCATCTGAGAATTGCCCAGACCCCGCATGGACCCAAAACAAAGCTCTCTGAGCTGAAGTCCAGTAATTCCTCTTTTGACTGAGCATCCAGCCCTTAGGGGCCCAGAGCCTCTGTGGGGACCAGATCTCCTTCCCAGCACTGGGAAGCTTCAGACCTGTGAGTTCTTCTGAGAACCTGGGGTTGATAGAGCGAGGGCTGCCCCAAGGTGAGGACTTTCAGCCTTCCCTGGGACCTGGCTTCTGCCTAGTCCCGGGGCCTTGCCAAGGATTGAGTCTTGCGTTCCCCTCTGTCTCCTGGAGAGAACTCCTGTCTGCTCACCAGGAAGGACCAGAGGAACTGGTGCAGAAGCGGGTGCTGAGTCAGTGTGAGGGGGCAACTGGAACATTGCTGCCTGAGCCCCAGCACAGCCCTGTGGGGATCACTGACTCCCTGCTTATCCTGTAGGCGGCGCGCACTCATTGGCTGCATGAGCTTTGGGGTGAGGTCCCTCCTGACTCTGAACAAGGTAGGTCCCCGGGAGCTTCTGGACTGTTGTCCACCTAGGCCCACACTGGTACAAGCAGCGTTGGTCTGGATCTCTTGGGGGGAGCACCTGTCTGTGATGTGAGGGCCCACTGAGGCACTGGCCTGAATGACAGCACTGGGGTCGTCACCTGTGGCCTGCTGCTGGAGTCCTCTTGGTTTGATGACTCCTATCCTGTGAGATAAGATGCTTCCACCAAGACTGCAGGGGGCACAGGGCCTATGGTTTGGCCTTTCCATCCCACTTTTACTCTGTCCCTTCTGTCAACAGACATTTACTGGGCTCCTACTGTGTGCCGGGCTCTGCGCTTGGCGTGTCAGAAGGCCTGTGGACAGTCTAGTGGGACTGGAGGAGAGAGGGGAGGTTGGTGGTTGTCTTCCAAGGGGTGAAAGGCTGTGGAAGTCAGCAGAGGGGAGGACAGTCTTGTCCGGAGCACCAGGAAAGGGTTCCCGGAGGTGTAGGTGTGGCAGTGTTGGGCAGGGAGGCTGAGGTGTGTGTCCTCTGAGGTATGGTGACCACTGCTGCTTTTTTTTTTTTTTCTTTTTTGAGACAGGATCTCGCTTTGTAGTTCAGGCTGGCCCTGAGCTCATTATGTAGCCCAGGCAAGCCGCCATGAACTCAGCAATCCTCCTGTCTCTGCCTCCCGAGTGCTGGGATTACAGGCGTGAACCACCACGCCTGGCACTGTGGTATGTGGTATTGATTGCTGGTGGGCCTGAGTCACCACGCCTAGCATTCTATGTGGTTACCGGGATCGAACTCAGGACCTTGTGTTTGCGAGGCAGGCGCTGGAACCACTGAGCTAAATCTCTGGTCCCCACTGCTGCTTTTTGAAGGAAGTGAGTGGCTGCTTAGCCTGAGCCCTCTACCTTTCTTTTCTGAATATATCATTCCTTTTCTTGTCACAGGACATCAGTGGCTGGTACTACCTTCTGGGAGAGGACATGGGCTGGACCAAACACTTGAAGGTGGCCAGGAGGCGGCTGTGGCCCCTGAGAGGTGCCTGCACCCTCCCTCTGCTTTCCCCCAAGCTCCCCTCTCCGTTTCCTTCCTGCATGGTAGCATCAGCCCCTGTGTTGTGTGGCTATGTGATCCAGAGACTTCCCCTGAGCACCTGCTAGAATGCAGGCTGCAGGCTGCTCATGTTCTGGACATCATCATTTGTCTGGATGGACTTCTTTGGGGGTTGTAGCCTGACCCTACATGGTCACCCTCCCCCTCCTCTAGCTCACAGAGGCTTCCAGAGCTTCTGATTGGCTTCTTCCCAGGATCCCTGACTCAAGGTGCCCTTTGGGGCTGCCTTACTGACTTTGGGGCTCAGGCAGGGTGTTTGGACCCTGCTGGGAACCCTGAGGCTCAGACTTGGATTTTGCATTTCTTTCAGCTCTGTCCTTCCCACATATATCCCTGACTCCTGAACTCATGCCTGGCCCAGGCCTTGGGCATCTATATTTCCTGGAGGCCAGGAGTGGGCTGGGCAGCCACATGGACCTGTTGCCCAGCCTTGTCCTCCTGGTGGTCAGGGAATGGGCCCTTCTGTGTCACCATGAGCTTTCTAACTCTGTCATCTTCCAGACCTGCTTCTGAGAATGCCAGGAGGTGAAGACACTGAGAACGGCGAGAGACTCCAGGTAGGTAGGGACAGCCTGGGTGGAACTGGTGGTCCCTGAGCACTGTACAGTCTGCTCCTTGTCAGTCCATCCTCCTGGGAAAACCCCCAGAGAAGGCAGAATTTGCCATGTGCAGTCCAGCAAAGGTGCATTCTATAGGACTTTGGGCCTTTAAAGCAGAGTCCTCCCCTTCTCAGAGGCTCCCAGGCCTCCTGCTTCCCTGGGCACCATGGCTGAATTACCCTCCCAGACTAGGCCAGCGAAAGTGGATTCTGAAGAATATGGAGACAAACTTCACATGCACATTTGGAAGAATTCTCTAAAATTAATCAGGCCCCTTGGCAGAGCCAGCAGATGATCCATGGTTTTTCCTAGCAACTTAGAGAAGAAAAAGCAAATTCCAGCAATCAGTAGGCCTGTGGCTGTTGGTGCCGATAGGTTTGGTTATTGTCTGTGGTTACCTGGTCAGTGACAGGTGGGGCCCAGGTCTGAGCAAGGTGTGGCAGTCCCCTGAGTGTGCCAGGCTGTGCTCCCTTACACATGGCCTAGCTAGGAAGATGCAATGTCGAAGTGCTCCATAGCATCTTACCTGTGGGTGTATTTTATCAGAGATTTTTCAGCTCACCTCTGAGTCAGCTTCTTTCCTTCCTCATGTGAGCTATATTCATGATACGTTTATATCTGTGTGGGCTGGACCTGGCGCTGGGTACCGGGACAGAGCTGTGAATAGGTCCAAGGTCCAGTCCTTTGTGGAGCATGGTCTAGAGCTATGATGAAGAACTAAACATCAACTTCTCTCTTTTTTTTTTTTTTGAGACAGGGTCTCGCTTTGTAGTTCAGGCTGGCTCTGAGCTCACTATGTAGCCCAGGCAAGCCTCGAACTCAGCAATCCTCCTGTCTCTGCCTCCCGAGTGCTGGTATTACAGGTGTGCGCCACTGCGCCCGGCACTGTGGTATGCGGTATTGATTGCTGGTGGGCGTGAGTCTCCACGCCCAGCACTGTATGTGGTTACTGGGGATCAAACTCAGGACCTTGCGCGTGCGAGGCAGGCGCCAGAACCACTGAGCTAACCCTCCGGCCCTCATCTTCTCTTTTTAAAAAAAACTTTAATTGTTAAATATTTGTAATATATAACAATTGCATTTTGGGGGGGCAATTGGTATACACACACACGCACACACACACACACACACATATATGAACATCCTCTTTGCTAAACCCTGTGGCTATTTCTGAGTGCACTGCACCTCAGAACAACATCTCCAGAGGCTTCTGGCTGTGTGCGGAATTCAGCACAAAGCAAAACCTGCATATATATAATATATATATTATATATGTATGTGTATATATATATAATATATATTATGTATGTATATATACACACATATACATATGTATATACATGTACATATATATATGTTATATTTTGAACATTGTTGGTAACCTCTCTTGTCTTCTTATAAGTAATGTTAGTTTTACCCTGCATGTGAGTCTAATTGCTACTGTGCTGGACAGTGTGCTGGGAGAGTAGCTTTCCAGGTCTGTTTTCTGTGATTTTATCTGGAGTTTCGACTTCCCTCTGGGGTTGGGAGAAGAGCTCGGTGGCACAGTGCTGCCCAGGGTGCCCGAATCCCTGCCTTTATCCTCAGCACTGCAAAAACAAAAAATCCAAAACAAAAAAGCTTCCTCTGCCTTTAGAGGGAACTGCAAAACACCTTCCTCCCTCCCTCTGTCTTTGCTGACCAGGCATCTGCCATGGTGACTCATGGGAATTACGTGGACCTAAGCAGTTCAGATTTCTCGGTGGCTCTGGAAAGTTTTGCTTTGTGCTGAATTCTGCACACAGCCAGAAGCCTCTGGAGACGTTGTTCTGAGATGCAGTGCACTCAGAGATAGCCACAGGGTTTAGCAAAGAGGATGTAATTGTCAAGGCTCGTGGACAGCCACCGGTGGGCACCTGTTCAACTCCTGCATGGTACAGATGGGGAAACAGAATCCCAGAAACCTGGGTCAGTTGCTCACAGTTCACATGTCAGTCAAGCAGGGCATATCCTCTGTCATAAAGATGTGTAGGGGGGGGTGGACTTCTGCAGGGGTTCCCAGGTGGGCAGGGGGGCTGGGCTTGTTCAGGACTCAAAGGCAAGAGAGAGCCTGGGCTCTGTCCTGTTGTGTGAGCTTTATTTCCCTGGTGTGAGGCTTTTCACTGACAGGATGAGGAGGGTGGGCCATCTGATGATTTGGAAGCCCCTTGTACATCTGACTTTATTGCCCACATATCATCAGACCTTACGTGGATGAGGAAACTGGCTTTGAAATAACTCTTAGGTGGCAGGCATTCCTCAGCCTCCACAAGTTTTGTGCTCCCTGTCTGGAGATGGGATGTCTGGAGGCACGGCTCTGTCGAGACTTCCTCAGAGTCAGTAGGCTGGGTCAGTCCCTTGGATTTGCTACCAGAGACCCTGGGACTTGCAGGGGAGGCGGTTGTCAGCAGAGCAGGGTGTGTTTTCTGCCTGGGTTCTCCTCAGCAGGGCAGCAGGGGTGTTTGTGAGAACATTGGAATCACAAAGTGGCCCATGTCGGAGAATGCAGCCAGAACAAAGACGCCCTCTCCCTGCCAAGCCCGAGGAATACTAACTAGTTGACAGGAATTTTAATATAAAACTCTCCCTCTTCCTTGTCATTCTGAGGTTTCAGGAAGCCTTTGGGCTTATCTGCAGAGGCACACAGCGCAGACAGGGCTTGGGGAGGTGAGAGGTGATTTCCTGCCATTCTTTTGCGGGGCGGGCTTCCCAGGGCGGTCATGCCAGGCTGACGGGCGCAGTGCAGCCCCGAGGCTGGGGGGAGAGCTGGGTTTTCATGGGGCGGCAGCTGAGGCAGGACCTGCAGCCATGAACCGCTTCAATGGGCTTTGTAAGGTGTGTTCGGAGCGCCGCTACCGCCAGGTGGGTGCTTGGTCCCTTGGAGGAGGGGACTGGAGGGTTGGGGGTCCTGGTGGGGGCCCCTTCGAACAGGACCTCTCTCCCCTCAAGGCCTCCCTCACGTCCTGTTCCCTGCAAGCACACTTTGATTTGGGTTAGGGAGTAGAGGCGGGAACTGGACCCGTGGCCCAGCCTGTTAGCTGACACCCCTCATTAGGGGCCAGTGAGGCCTGGGTCTGTCATCCTCACCACTGGCTGGTGGAGTCCTTGGGGAGATTGTGTAGCAGATTTTCTC
This sequence comes from Thryonomys swinderianus, assembly GCA_004025085.1. NCBI lineage: Eukaryota > Metazoa > Chordata > Mammalia > Rodentia > Thryonomyidae > Thryonomys > Thryonomys swinderianus. Next base: position 38,767 of record PVIC010005843.1, read on the forward strand.
TTCTTTTTATCGGGGGAGGGGGTGTGGATTAAAACAAGAATGACATCTCAAGTCTAAGATTGCGAAGGGCTTGGCTGACCAGCTAGGTGTTTCTGGAGGGGTTTTTGTGCTTTTGCTAATTTTTCTGCTTCTCATGGGATGGCAGTGCCTGTCCGGGCCTTTGTGTGTGTTGGTGTGTGCTTGCGTGTGGGATGGGATGTTTCTGTGTACATGTATGCATGCAACTTTCTTCCCTCAGCCTGGGTGCCTTGAGGTGGCTCGGGGCTCTTGTCCCATTAGGTCCCATTAGCCCTGGGCCTCTTCTGGAATTGCACTGAGGGTTTCTTTTTTTTTTTCTTCCTCATCAAAAAGGTTAGGGTCTGGGAGGTGTAGTAGGCAAGAGATGTCCAGATTCGGGGAATTTCCAAGCTGGAAAAAAGCACAGAACTTGTTTTGATTTTTAAAATATAGAGAAGTCCCTCTGCTTGTTTTAATGGCCGGACTGGAAGCTAGATCCTGACTCCTCTGACAGGGTGTGTGTAAATCCCCATGCTGCACCTGCGGCTAGGGCACCAGGTGTCCTTTCTCTGGCCTTCCTACCCTTCAGGTCCTAACCTGCCAGCCCTGCCCTGTGCGCCCACCGATCGGTGGGGCAGAGAGAGAACTAGATGGTGCATCATGCAGTCACTGGTCTCCTTGGGCCCATGGGCCAGAGGACAGGGGCGTGCTGGTGATCAGAGGGCAGCCAGGCACGGGTGTGGGTGGACTGGGTTCTGGGGTGCAGGGCTTGAAATGACTCCTGCATTAGAAACAGAAAGAAGCTTCCTGTCAGTCAGTCCTGGCTCCCAAATCCACTTCTATCTTCTGTTCCTGGGGTGCTTGAGCAAGTCACTTTCCCTCTCTCAGCCCCAATCTCCTTGTCCCTCAAACAGGAACAGTGACATCCAGGGCTGATGCTGTGAGAGTAAATGGTCCGATGGATGGCAGGGGCCAGGCTCAAGTCTATCTCGTTCTTCTGGTGACAGTTGGGAATTGAGGTCTCAGCAGCCAGAGCCTCTCAGACCAGGCAGGGGAGCAGAAATGTGCGGCTAGCATGGCTGAGATGGGGAGTCAGGAAAGGACCGCCCCCAGAAAAGGCAGCCTGTTGGGAGTCAGGGTGGCCCCAGACTCACCTTCCAAAGCCTTAAATCAGAGTGGAGGGTTGGGAGGGGGACACTTACTTGGGCTTCGGTTGGCGTCCTTCTCTGTTAAACGACTGTGCTAAAATTGCCTTCTCCGTAGTGCTGCAGGTTGGACAGGCCTGGTGGGCAGCAGCCCCTCAGTGCTGCACAGAGCGTCCTTCACGCAGGCCCACCCCACCCACCACCCCGGGAGATGCACTTGCTTCCTCACACCCTCTCCTGCTCCTTCTGTCTTCACCGGGGTTGCTCTGTTCCCAGAGCTCTGGTCAGGTCTGGCTTCCATAGGCCTGCACTCAGGAGAGGGAGGGGCTCCTTCCCTGCCTGTGTCAGGATCCGGGGTATGGGAGCTCTGCGGTGACCCCCAAGATCCAGTTAGCCCAGAATCCAGAGATCTGGGTCCTGTTAGCCAGGCAGGAGGAGCCGCAGCGCATGGAGGATTAGGACTATGGAAAGGCTGGAAGGGCTTTTAGACCCAGCTCCCACACTGGCAGAAGGGTGGGCTGCAAGTCTCCTGGAAAAGTCACCCTGGTTCCTCGGTGGTTTGGGGCTGCTGATGTCTTCTCTCCACCTCAGCTGGGCTGGGCAGGTAGTGGTTGCTCCTTCCCTCTGGCTTTCCACATTCACTCCTGGGTTTGTTTTTCTTTCTTTCTTTCCATTTTTTTCTCTTCCTGTCTTAGCCTCGTGTTTTCCCAGAATTCTTATGGGAACAGAGTATTTTCCTGCCCCCTCCCCCTTCCCCTTGTCTGTCAGGTTTCCTGTTTTACAAACTTGCTTTGAATCCAGGCCCAAGGCTGGTGGGAAGCAGAGCCTCAGGGGCCCTGGCAATTTCCAAGGGTCTTGATGGGTGGCCCTGGATCCCCCCGCTGGCTCCCTCTCCTTGTGCCTGGCTATGGGACAGCAGGCAGGTGACAGCAGGTGCTAGCTCCAAGAAGCAACCTTTGAAGGAAGAAGCATCCTTCCAATATGGCCAATGCCCTTGGCTTTTCACAGACTCGCTGAGCCTATGTGGGCCACTGGGGCCTATGGCTTTCCAGGGCCATGCTGAGCCCCACCACTAGGGAGTCCCTTGACACCTCACTGAATCCCTTTTCTGACTGCTGTTTTAGCAGCCTGAGTGAGCATGTGGCCATGCTGCACCCTGTACCCTTCTGTGGGAATGCTGGCCTTGCCAGGCCACCCTCACTAATTTGGCCCCTCGCCACTACTGAGGTAGTGGCTGACATCAAAGCACAAAAGACTGTATGCTAGGTAGTCCTTCTGTTTTGTCCTACTGCTTATCATACCTGCTTTGCTTCAAAGAGATTTGTGTACCCTCGGGGCCTCCCAGAAGACCACAGCCTTGTGCTTCTGAACCTCAGCAGAGCCATACATTGGGGGCTTGGTAATTGTGTGCTGGTTTGAAAAGAACATCCAGAGGGCAGGACCCTTTCCTAGGCCCACTTCAATCAGAAGGCACATGGTCAGTGGCTAGTTCAGGCCCACCTGAGAGGCCTAGCTGAGCCCTCACCTGTCCATGCACCTGGGACAGCTTCTATAACTTCCCTGGGGTCCCCACTTAATCTTCTCCTGACCCTTGGCCTATGACCAAGCCAGTGTGCCCTGGTTTCCTTCTCCTGTGTTTAAGAAGGGGCCTAGCTAGGCTTTGTCTTTGTGTTTTCAATACAAGGATAGCCTGGCCTGTGGCCCAAGATCCTTGTGGTGAAGGATGAAAGGACTGAGGCAGGTAGAGGTCATGGAGACATGGAGGTAGAGGTGGCATGGGTCCTGGGTAGAGGGCTGGGGCCGTTGGGGCTCAGTAGAGCGAGTCTGCCCTCCCAGACCCCTGACCATTTCCGGCTCTTCCTGCCTTATCTGAAGTTTACTTCCTGAACTCCCTGTCTCCCTCCTTGGCCCACAACCGGGTGTCAGGGTGCCTGTGCTGGCAGGGACAGCAAAGGACTGACCAGCCACTTCTTGGCTCTGATTCCTTTGGGGAGGAGGGTGGCATGGGGGGAGGGGGGGCTGTGGGCTTCCCGGCCTTGCAGCTGCGGGGAGTGACTGGGCAGGACTGTGTTGTAGATCACCATCCCGAGAGGTGAGGACGGCTTTGGCTTCACCATCTGCTGTGACTCTCCAGTCCGAGTCCAGGCTGTGGATTCTGGTAAGTGTACTGTTTGGGGGATGCCAAGCCCTGCCTGCCTGCCAACCCCCTGGGCTTTGCAGATCGGATGGGACTGGATGGAGAGCCCCACACTGGAGGGCTCCTGGATTTTCAAATGAGAAGGATAATATTTTTAAACGGCCAGAGATGAAATTGAAGTTTATGAAAATATACTCACATTTTTTTTGTTTTATCAAAATGAAAATAGGTTTTCATATTTTGATTGCCAATCATTTTGAACAGGAACAATTGAAACCTATCTTCTGTAACAACTGTGGGGGGAAAATGAGTCACTTAGGAATTTTTTTGGAATTAGTATTTCATTATAGTACAAGACTGATTAACATGTAAAAGTGTATCTCTTCTGTGATTTTCACAAGTGGACTTTTTCTGGTCACAGAATGAGTATCTTACGGGCAGAAGCCAGTGCTCAGCAATCAGGCAGGGGTGGCACAGGGTTGGTACTCAATGAATGGGGTAAGAAGAATGAGTGAGGGGGTCCTGGCCACACGCGAGGTTCTCAGTGGGCCCGGAGGCCCAGGGGAGCGCGGCGTCTGGGGAAGAGGAGTGGTCTGGGCCTGGGGTGAGACAGGCTGGGAAGAGCTGTCTGACTTCCCAGCTCTTGGGAGCCACCAGGTTGGGTCCCTTGTTTCACAGGTGAAGACATAGGAAAAGCACCACGGCCCTTGTCTGAGGTCACCACGGAAGAAAGTGACTGTGGGTTCACTGAGGGGGTCTTGGGCTTCAGGAGGCCCTGAGTGGCTTCTCTCTGTCCCTGCAGGGGGCCCAGCAGAGCGTGCAGGGCTACAGCAGCTGGACACGGTGCTGCAGCTGAATGAGAGGCCGGTGGAACACTGGAAGTGTGTGGAGCTGGCCCACGAGATACGGTGACAGGGGCAGGGGCGGCTGGGGCCTCGGGCCATGACATCTCCCCCCAGCCCTGGGCACAGTGCCTTGCCTTGCCGGCTCTCGCCAGCCCCTCCTTTGCAGCTGTGACGATCCACTTTGCTCCTCAGGGAACTGGCTTCTTGGCCTGAAAAGGAAGGCTCAGTCTCCACGCAGTTTTGGATACCAGAGCAAAAAGCAGGGAAGCAGCTCTCAACACCCCCTGATGTGCCACCAGGGGGTCACTTTCCACATCAGCTTTATTGCTGCTACCTAAGAGCTAAGCCCTTTCTTTAAGGCTATATAGATATTACATGAGTTTTAATTGCACAGATTAAAAATTATTTAAAATGTTTGGACCCTTTGAACATCATGAAGAGAGACCTGAATGGGTTCATTTACGGGGTTCCAAGACAGCTAGATGAAGATTGCACTGAGGTGGTTTGTGTGTTCGTTCTTGCCTGTACCTTGCCCACAACAGGCATCATGAATTGTGTATAGTGCTATTTCCTGTTGGGCTTGACCTTGGACTTGGGTTTCTTCTCAGCCACTAGTAAGTGTGCGTGGGTTGGAACTGACCCATGAGACCCCTTTGTCCTCTCTGCTTTAAGTGGCTTCGTAATCCCTTCCTTTCCCCTGTGTGCTTCCCCTGTCCTCCTCCTCCTCTCTGCCCTGCAGGGCCCCCACCTGGCTGACTAAGATCTCCCCTAGACTCAACTTCCCTGTGTAATCCCTGATTCCAGGAGCTGCCCTGGTGAGATCATCTTGCTCGTGTGGCGCATGGTCCCCCAGGTCAAGCCGGGGCCAGATGGTGGGGTCCTGCGGCGGGCCTCCTGCAAGTCGACACATGACCTCCAGTCACCCCCCAACAAGAGGGAGAAGAATTGTACCCACGGGGCCCAGGCACGACCTGAGCAGCGCCACAGCTGCCACCTGGTGTGTGACAGCTCAGATGGGCTGTTGCTTGGTGGCTGGGAGCGCTACACTGAGGTTGGCAAGCATGGGGGCCAGCACACCCTGCCTGCACTGTCCCGTGCCACCGCCCCCACCGACCCCAACTACATCATCCTGGCCCCTCTGAACCCTGGGAGCCAGGTATGGACAGCTGGGAGCAGGGGAAGAGAAGGGTGCTGGGTCCCTGAGGGAGCCAGGAAGTCTCAAAGACTCAGAACTGTGCTGTGAGGAGTCTACAAGGGGCTGGGAGGGTTGACAAGCTGGCATTTGTGCCCGCCCTGGGCTTGCAGGAGTATTAAGTTGGTAGAGAGTACAGATGGGCCTGTGTAGCCTCAGGGCACAAACCCAGGAGCAGGGCATGTGCAGGCTGGAGGATGTCAGCTCACCTGAAGAAAGAACTTTCTACCAGCCTTGCTTGTCCACCTTGGTAGGTGATAAGTTCCCTGTTGCAGGAGACATGAAATTAGTGCATGATTATTTGGTGAGATGAGGGAGTATATTCCCTAAAACATTAGTCCCATGGGACACTCTGGGAAAAAAGTGTTCTGAGGTCACATGAGTTTGGGAAATATCCTGTACTCGCTTCCATGTGGGGAAATTCCCAGTGTACATTAGGCTGTTCAAGGTTCTGAGGGCATCCTGCAGTAAAGAAGGTGGTTTAACCTTGGATAACCTAGCTTTTCCCAAACTTCCTCAGTGATACCACCCTTTATGGTGTGGTTTTTGGGGTCCCACCATTCCAAAGACCCACAGGACACAGAATACAATGTGGAACAGCCTGTTGGGGTCTTGCCAAGGGAGTTAGACTTCATGGCACATGAAGCCTCTTTTACTTTTGTATTCTGAGCTTCTGTGTTCTCACCAGTCTCCCTCTCTCAGCTGGTTAGCAGCACTGCTGTTTTTCCCTTGGGCCTTAGGGTGCCTCCTGTCCTGTCACCTAGGCCAGGTGCCATTGGGCTGCTGGGCCATTCTGCCCCATTCCTGGGGTTGAGCTGGTTCTATTTTTCCCTTGCAGCTGCTGCGGCCTGTGTACCAGGAGGACACTATCCCTGAAGGTGAGCTGCACCCCACTGCTGTGCCTACACAGCCTGGAGATGGTGGAGGGCAGGTGAGGCCTGGCCCAGCCTCTTCCCCCAAATTTAGAGGCCTTCCTGGCGGAGTCATGTCACCCCATGGATTTCTTCCCTCTTGGTCCTCTTCCCCCTCTCTCAGTGTCTTTGGAGCTGGAACTGAGAAGGAGGCTCTGGCGGAGCCCTCCGAGAGACAGGGCGCTCAGGACTGAGCCATTCAGTCGAGCGTCACCTAGTTTTACTGAGCCACCGTCTAAGTCAGGGGCTGTAGGCAACAGAGTTGGGCCAGCGCATGAGGGAGCTGTGCACACAGAGCTGGAGATTTTGGTTTAGTGATCTGGTGTGTGGCTTGGAGTAACTCACGTGCCCTTGCTGAGCCTCAGTTTCTTCATCTATAATATGAGTCAGCAATCCCTATTCGGGTTATCGGGAGGATGTAAGAACACGGTGGTGAGTGGAAGCTGCACAGTGAGCCACGTGACCAAGATCATCCTTAAAGGGCACAGAGTTTCTGTTCCTGGGAAGATGCTTCTCTTTTGGCCGTTGAATTCTGACCAGGGATGGAAGTGGACTCTAAACCAATCCCTTTCCCCAGGAAGCCTGAGGTGCTTGTTCTCCACTGGGTACTCCCTTAGGCCCTCATGTGCCTGCTGGTCCAGCTGATACCTGGAAAGCGGAGACCAGCCTGGCCAGGTGGCCTCTGATGCCTACCTGGGTGGTGCCTGAGGACTTCCTTTTGGGGCTTACAGTGTGCCCTTGACCTCCTTCCTCAAGACTGCCCTTTCCCCAACCTTTCACAGACTTGCTTTCTTGCCGTTGTCCTCTATCAATTGGAGGAACATGATTCTTCCAATGGGTACTAGAGAGAGCTTGTGTCTTTTGTGGGGAAAGGCTCCAGTCAGGCTCAGGATGGGTGATACAAAGCATTGCCTCTCTCTCCTGTCTGGTAGCCTGTTGGCAGTTGGGCCTGGGCTGCTAGAAATAAAACCATCTTCCTCCTAGGGAGGGGTCTTATGATTCAACAGTAAGAGTCTAAAAGGCTTTTAGTTGTGGTACATTAGGCTAGAGTGAAGAAGTCCCTGTTAAATGATGACTTCATTAAGTGAAGGGCTGGGCCTGGCGTATTTCTTTGGATCAGATGCAGGCCTGGAAGATAGCAGGTCCTCGGCAGACTTTCAGTCATGGGGTTAGGGAGCCAGAGAGGAGTATTGTCTGCTCCAGCCACATGGCCACTGGCTGGATGGTGGGGAATTGATTTCCTGTCAACCTGACAGGTGTCTCTGTGGTTGCTCCCACCTTCTTGCCTGAGAATATAATACTTGGAAAGGTACAGTCGTCTAAGTCTTGGGGGGGCCAGGTAAGGATATGATCATATTTGTCACATGATAACTTTTAGTATGTTAAGATCTTGACTTCACTTCATTTATTTTTCATAGTAGTAATCTTTTTGGTACTCCAGGACATATTTTCTGTTTGCCAAGGATCAGGTCTTAATAGCTCCTAGGTCTGGGATTTAGAGGAAGGGGTGAGATTCAAGGCACAAAGTTTCCCTTGAATATACTCAGGTTTGTCCAGAGGGTGAGCCATCAGCAGGGAGCTGATTCTGAGACTTCTGGCTGGGTTGCATGGTGGTAGCCATTCAGGAGGAGGTCGAGGCACTCTGAGTTGAATAGTGTCTGGTGACCTTCCGGGCCCTGGGATCCCTGCTGAGCTACAGTTGGCATGTTCCGTGGGACTGCTAGTGCCCTGGGCATTGTTCTCTGCCCCGAGAAGGTAGCCTAGCCTCAGCTTAACGCTGCCAGTGCAGGATGGCTGCCAGGGCTTGCCTTGGAAGCTGAGAGCAAAGCTGTGTAATTACTGTGTTCAGCCAGTGAAGCAGGTGTTAGAGGAGAAAGGCGGGTCAGGGCTTTGGACCCAACACTGTCATGAGAGGTAGCAGCTGGAAAGTAAATGAGTTTGTCTTCACTGAGCTCAGTAACTGGGTTGCAATCTGGACTGTTCTAAAAACAGATCTCTGGAAAGTCAGTTCTGGAGAGCTGTGCTCCCTTGTCCTACATCACCCTGAGACTCATTTCCTTGACCATAAACTGTGGCCAAGCAGACTTCTCTCTGAAGGCAGAAGGATGGTCAAGGAGTTGATCTGTGACTCTCAGGCCCAGGATGAAGGTTTCTGGGAAGCCTTGGGCACCCGGGCCAGGAAAGGGATGATGTGGATTTCTATTTTTTTTTTTTAAAGTCAGCAACTTGGAGCTCAGTTTTGCTTGGTGCGAGAGGTACCGTTGATTGACACCGGCCTAGTTGGTCTCAGTCCCCTGCTCGTCAGTCTTGCATGGTTTTGCCTTCTCTAGTCGAGGCCAGTTCCACATCAAATGATGAGTCTGCCCAGTTCCAGACTGACCCTGTGGATCCAAGCATGGTATATAGCTTCAGCCCAGGAGCCTTCTCTATGCTTCTGCCAGCTATGATGGGTGGGTTATTGAGCAGTTTAGGCTTTGAATAGATTCATAGCTTGAGCACCCCCCTGTACAACCCACCGACTCCTATCTAGTCAGGCCTTCTGTGTGAGCTCCCAGGGAGACAGCCATCCATTTACCTTCGCTCTGCCGTGAAGAAAACTGTCGCAGAGAGGGGAGGGGGCTGTTCAGAACTGCACAGCTGTCTCTGACTTGGGGAAGCAGTGCTCAGGTTCAGGGTTTTACCTGACTCCATTGCTATGCAAACCTCGAGACTAAGGTCAGTTTTTCCAGCAAAGGGACCTGACTCTGTGCTGTGCAGATGACCCCCGGGCTGGACTGAAAGAAGCACTGCGTAACTTCTTCCCTGCATCTGCACCTCTTCACCCCCATCCTGGCCTCCCCCTGTCTATTTATCGTGGTTTGATCGCTGTGATTGGTGGTCACTTGCGGGGGCAGGGGAGGTTGACTTGTTTTTCTTGCTTCTCGCTGAGGTGGGAGGTGGAAGCAGGTGTGAAACCTTCTGGGCTGGGTGTTTCCTCCCAGGCTGTGACCTTGCGTTGGTGGGGAGCTTCCCTGAGCTGTTGCTGGCACAGGTTACCTGTTGCTCTGCCAGCTTCCAGTCTGGGCATCTAGGTCAGGGAGGCCTTGCTGGCTTCCTCCTCATAGCAGCAACCTGTGGAAGAGGGCCGAGGTATATTCTGGGGTTTGTCTCCCTGCTGCTTGTGTCCAGGAATCTCTGTCTTTTTAGCTACTCTGTGTTTTGTCCTTTGTCCCATTGATGGGATATGATAAAATCTGCATACCTCCGTTCCGAGAACAACAGTGGGAAGTACTACTTCTTTTTTCTAAATTGTGGTATAGGGGTTGAGGCCAGGATCTTGTACATGCTAACCAGGCATTCTACCACTGAGTCTTACTAAGTTTCCCATGTTGTCCTTGAACTTGATGACCCCCTCACCCCCACAGGCAGGAGCCACTGTGCCTAGCACAAGTGTCATTTCTCACTGCTTCTTGATTGATTGTGGTCAGCTGGGTGGCTCCAGCTTCCTTGACTAGTGAGGGTGAACCACATGCATCCTGGCAAAGTACCCTGTCTGTGCCACCTCTACAGACAGTGGATCTTTGTCCAGGGGTCTGGGAGGTGACGGATGGGCCAGCTGGGCTGGGACAGTGGCAGTGGGGTGAGCAGGTGTTCTGGTACACAGGGCAGTGGTCTCCGCTACAACTCGTCCTTCCAAGTGGCACTGCAGGTCCAGCGAAGGCAGCCTTTATGACATTATAAATATGCGTGGCTTCTTGATTTTTAGAAGTGTGAGGCCAATAGACAGCTTTGACTCCAAACCAGGGGTGCTGACTGGGGACTGAGACATCTCACGGGTGTTGATTCTCTCACTCTCTCTTTCCCCTGGAGTTGCTTATTTATCTCCGTGTCTCTCACCAGAGTGCGAGGGATTACTTGAGGCCTGAGACCCAGCTGGAGCCCTCTTGTGTTCACAGATCCTTGCACAAGCCCAGCACCAGTAGGTTATCAGTCTACGGTGCTGACTGGCAGGCTAGCCTGGAACTCGTGGTCACCCTTCTGCCTCAGCCTCCCAAGTGCTGGGGTTCCAGTGTGCCAGTGGGTCCAGCGCAAAGGGGATCCTCCACAGGAGTGATAGAAACACCTCACTGTCCCCGTCTCTGTTCCACAGAATCGGGGAGTCCCACTAAAGGGAAGTCCTACACAGGTCTGGGGAAGAAGTCTCGGCTGATGAAGACTGTGCAGACGGTGAAGGGTCACGGGAGCTACCAGGACTGTTCACTCCTGAGGCCGCACGTCCCACACTCAAGCTACGGCACCTACGTCACCCTGGCCCCCAAAGCCTTGGTGTTCCCCGTCTTTGTTCAGGTGAGCCTGCCCCTGGCCGCAAGGGTGTCATCGGGAAGAGATGAGAACAAGGAGGGTTCTTCACCCCAGGACTGAGGCTCCCTTTGGGGAAGGCAAATGACTCGAGAAGCTCAGGACACTGCAGGTCATGTCAGAAAGCCGAGGTTCAGAGAGAATGCTGGACACGTGGAGCCAGAGAGCGTACTCTCCTTATCCCGCAGCCTCCTCTTTCTCTGCAGCTGAGGCTGTAGGTCCGCGGCCTGCCTGTGGCGGAGGCTCTGCTCACCTGCTCACCTGGAAGTTTGCTGTTTGGAGCTGACCAAAGAGAGATGGTGTGGTCCACTCGGTCGCCCAAGCATGTCTGGCCACTAGTGGCCTGAGTTCATTTGAATCTCCTTTCCCTACTCCTTCCTCTTCTTCTTCCTTCTCTTTGCAATTTTCTTTTCTCTTTAAAAATATTCCTTCTTTATTCCAACCTCCAGATATAATCAGTTTAAACTCTCAATTGTCAAATATATGCATACATATGTAAATATATGGATTGAAAAACAAAACAGATCTTATTCTATATTTTAGATCCAGTAGCTTTTTTTTTTTTTTTTTTGTCTTTCAAGACAAGAGTTGCTATGTAGGTCAGGCTGGCCTTGAACTTGTGGTGATCCTCCTGCCTCAGCCTCTTGAGTGCTGAAATTGTAGGTGTGTGACACGATGCCTGGCCCACTTGCCTGTTTAAAACAAAAATTGTAGCATGAGCATTTTGTTGAGCCTGGGTTATATAGTGTTTCTCTTTTGTTGTGTGCATATACTGTGTTTACTGAGCTAGTTCTCAATTCAGATCGGTGTGTCTATTCTTTTGCTCTGGTAAACAGCTCTGTGATGAAAACTTTGGCGTGAATTGCCTCTCTGATGATTTTCCTTGAGAAGGAATCCTGGAAGTGAAGAGACAGGGTCATGGGTCATAAACATGTTGAAGTCTATTTACATGTATTGACAAACTGGCCTGTTGGCCGCCCTGGCCTTTGCCTATCTGTTGACTTCTTTCTTCAATGTAACACAAAGGTCTTGCCATCCCCTGGGGGGGGGCATTAGTTTTTGTTTTTAATTTTGATAAAAATTAAAATCGATTTTCAAAAAGTTGTGAAAATATTTTTTAAAGTTTCATATTGGGAAATGAGCTTGAAAATGGCATAACAAATGTTCAATTTAATAAGTAATCATAAAGCAGGTGTCCACTACAATAAAGGAATACACTTGCTGAAGCTTGATATTTCTTCCTGATCATAATGCCCCCCCTTCCCACCAGAGGTACCTCCAGTCTAGCTCAAGGTGAGGATTTACTTGCTTTTATTGTTGCCATCTGTATGTGTGTGTGTGTGTATATATATGTATATATATATATGTACATATATATATAAAATCCCCCTAAATAGCGTACTTTGTGTTGCCTCTTTTAAGAGATCATTTAATGAAGTCATAATGCATATATTCATTTGGGTCTTGCTTCTTGGCTCCATATGATTTATAAGGTCCATCCAGGTCGTTGTGTGCAGTTGATACCGGGTTCATTGTCTTCCTTCAGGTATCAGCTTGACGCCAGGCAGGTAGAAGCCATGCCAAAGTGTCCAGTGCTTCTGAGTTATCTAGAGCTCAGAGTGCTCTCCCTGGACTGCCCCGGGCAGGATGATGGAGTGAGAGGCTTGTGTGAGAAGTGGGCCCTTACGAATTGTGAGGGAAAGGAGTCTGTCAGCTGGAGTGTGTTATGAATGCAGAGCAGGGAGAGGCCCCACCTGGAGGGGTATCAAGCGGCCAAATCTCTCAGCATGTGGCTCTCAGGAGGCTTCTGGGTTCTGACAAGCGGGCCCTTCTTAGTGGGGGAGGAGGAATGGGGAGCTCAGTATAGGGGGATGGGCAAGCGGGGGAGGGGAGGCTGCGGAGGGCCTGAGCATGCGGTTGGACTTCCTGCCTGAGAGCGCAGCTCTCACAGTGAGGGCTGGTGGCGAATGTGGCAGCCACAGTTCCGCACAGGACAGGAGCATCTTTCTGTTTCCATCTGGGGTGTGATGGGGTGTGTGAACTGTTCAGGCAGGGGAGGCCTCTCTGCGTACTGCTTCCTCTCCCCCCACTGCGTCTTTGCACTGCCCACTCACTTGTGCGCGCTTTGTTTTCAGCCTCTAGATCTCTGTAATCCTGCCCGGACCCTCCTGTTGACAGAGGAGCTGCTGTTGTACGAGGGGAGGAACAAGGCTGCCCAGGTAGGACTCATGTGTGCGGTCTGGCTGGCTTTCTTCCCTGGCCATCCTCTGGGGCCCTCACTTTTCTCTCCTCCTGATGATCACAGTACAGTCCCAGGATGGAGGAGTCCTGAGAACTACCCCCACCCCCATGAGCACCTAGCAATTTTTTGTCTACTTCCAGTGATAGGGAACTCACCTCCTCTCAAAGCTTTGTTCTTCTTTTTTAGACAGGGTCTCGCTTTGTAGTTCAGGCTGGCCCTGAGCTCACTATGTAGCCCAGGCAAGCCTCGAACTCAGCAATCCTCCTATCTCTGCCTCCCGAGTGCTGGGATTACAGGCGTGAGCCACCACGCCCAGCAAAGTTTTGTTCTTTTTGACACATTATTCCCCCAGCCTGAAAAGACATTCCACTGTTTATCTCATGTTCCTGTAAGGAAAGAGAAAATATTTCACTTCAGCTGTGGCAAGTTACTTTGGGGGTGAGAAAATTAAAGCTGCTAGCCAAAGAGAATTTTTAGAGGTGTGTCAGTTTCTTGAATTTTTGAGTCTGCATTAACCCAACTCCTGATGCTCTCCTGAGAGATCTGTGATTTCTCCTGGGCTCTAGCTGTGCCCGCACAGGTTGTCTGGGGGCTGTGCGACTCTTCTTGGGACCTGGGAACACTCTACTCACTCAACCCCCAGGGCTGATCAGGTCCAAGCTCAGTCCCACAGACCTGGACAGTAGTCTGACCAAGTGGCCATGGCAGGTAATTTAACCTCTCAGAGCTGGAAGGTCCTCATCTGTAGAAAGCAGTGATGTTATTGACATGAAGATCCACACAGCAGAAAGTAAGTGCTCCATGAGGAGAGGTTCGGTTGGGCGGCAGTGTTGAGATGAAGCCATCTTGGTCCAGGCAGGAAATACAAGTGGAGCTCTGTAATCTGGGGGTCGTGGGGTAAGGGAAGAGGGCTGGGTCTGCACCCAGAGGCAGAGCTGGCTCACAGAGGAGAGGTTCTTGGGCAATGGCAAAATCAGGAAGCCTGGAGGCCTGAGTCCCACATCCAACACCAGCTGTGCCACTGACTGATTCACTCTCCCTTCTTCCTTGGGCTTCCCTGTGTGTATTTAAGCAAGGTGTGAGGAACCTTCAGCTCTACCAATCCTAGAAGGCTGGCTTTGTTTTGTTGCTTTTTTGTTGTTGTTTTGTTTTTAGCAAGCAGACCAGAATTCACGCGTGTCTTTTGCAAGGGTACTCTCTGGTGAGGCTGTGCTGATTGCTAATGCCCTGGTATTGCTGAGGTCATTTCTGGACCTTCCCTTTGGGAATGTTCTTAAGAATCGCACCATGGCTTTGGAATTGCCTCTGTGGGAGTAAAACTCCATCTGACAAAGGCGATTTAGGTTTTAGGAGTGAGAGGTCACAGGGAACTGGGTTTGGTGAATAAGCATGTGGTAGAGGGTGGTCAGGGGTTCAGGGTCAGAAGGTGAGGTGTGGCTGTACATTCCGCAGACCCAGAAGAAAGTGCTTTGGAAGGACAGTTGCCCGGAGATACGCACATGCGTCTTAGTTCACTCTTCAAATTTGCTCACCATTAAATACCCCAGCACTGACCACTTCCTGGGTGTCCGTGCTTGCTATACATGCATTTTGTGCTGATTCCAATGAGCTCTGTTGCACCCCTGCGAGACAAGAGGGTACTAATGTTCTGACAAAATTAACTGGAGTGTCAAGGCTGGTAAGGAACGGAGCCAGGATTAGCGCTTGGCTCTCTGGCTGTGATCCTGGATCAGCAATGCTTTCCATGACCCCATGCTGCCTCTGGTATGTTCATTTAAAAACAAACCAAGAAACATAGCCAAGCCATAGCCATAGTTATAATTCATCGGAAATATCTCCGCCTCATGGATCTGGAGAACCTTAGAAGCAAGAGACGGCCCCTCCCAAAACTGAAGGAAGGGATCTGAGGACAAGTAAAATAACTGTATTCCTTTTTCTTGCAGTAGAATAGCAACCAAATGTGAGGATTTTGGTACCCTATCATTTTACTCAAACCGAAAATAGACCCAATTCTGGAGGGCTTGGGTAACTTCATATAGCCTTAGCGCTAGTTGGCCCTCAGGAGCCATCCGTTCGAACTGCTTCTCTGCAGTCTTCCAGCTGCTGGTTTTCCCCACGGTTCCAGGATGTGCGAGGGCAGCCCCTCCAGCCGGACCCCACTCCCTTCTCCAGGCATGCGCATGTTCGCTGATGTCTGGGAGCCAGCCCTATCCCACACCATGAACTGCCCTCATCACACACCTGCCTAGAAGTCACACACTTGCTTGTGTTTTGGAGCGGCCTCATTTATCCACCCAAACAATATTTATGGATCTTCAGGCGGTAGCCTGGTCCATGTTGGGTTCCTGGAATACTCTGAAGGGAAAGGCAGACACGCCCTCTGTTTACACACTGACTCACCCAGTTTGAGTTTATCATTAACTGGGGAGCAGAGGTCTTTCCTGAATACCCTGCTCGGAGGCCAGTCTCCCAGGAAAAGGCTTGTCTAGGGCCACTTGAGAGAGTCAATGTCTGGGTTGAGAGGGTTCCCCCTTTATGTGGTCCCTCCACCCTTGACCCTTTGGGAAAATGTGTCCTCCATGCAGATGTGGGGAAGACACCTAGAAGCCTCTGTGGCTGGTGGTGGGAGGGAGCGGGTAACTGGGCTGTGGAGTTAGGGTCACCAGGATGCTGGTGAGATGGAGGGGCTCCCCATGTCCTTCCTGGCACACCTGCCCTCTTTCTTGCTTCCAGCTGTGTGCCAGCTCTGTCCTTTCCCTGACCTGACCTTTGGGAAAATTCTTCACTCACGCCTTAATCACTTCCTGTCTAGACTGTACTCTCAGCTCTGGGAACCAGGCTGGGGCACTGGCCTGAGGTTTTTCTCACCTTGCCGGTAGCTCCTCCCTCTTGTCCTCCTTCCACCTCTCCCTGGGCCTGGGCCATGTTTTTACTTTCTAGGCTCCTGAAAGATTGTCTTTTCTGCCACTTCCTCTGCCAGCTTCCCTGTGGGTCTGGAGCTGACAGCTAGAATTTCCTTGATTTGGGGACATGGGAGCAGGGAGGTTTGCCTAGCGTCTGCAGCCTCCTAGTGTAGAGCCTTCTTCCCTTTGTTTAGACTTTGCTGTCCTCTCCCCAGATAGGCAACCCCTTGAATCCTTCTGAACTTCTGATCATTTTGTTCCCCTGTCCCAACTTTATTATTACCATTTGTCTCCTTTTTTTGCCTGTGTTTGGATTCTTTTATATTCAGAGCAGCTATAGGCATGTAGCTGTGGTGTGTAGTACTGTGCAAAGTGAGAGATTTATGATCTGTCAGACCTGCACCACAGTCCCTGGCTGTGTGGCTGTGGACAGGTAACTTAACCTCACTGTAAGATCCTCTTCTCCAAAGGGCAATGATGTTATTTACATAAAGATTCACGGAGTGGAAAGTGTTCAACAAATAGAGGTTTCTTCTGGGGACTGTAGGAGACCAGGCTGGGGTGGGAAGGGGACTGGGTAGGGTCACTGTTAAGGTCCGTTCTGGCTCAAGATATGGGGAGTCTTTGTGTTTGGGCCCCATGGGAGGGCCCAGAGCCCTGAGCCTTCTGTGCAAAGAGATCCTTCCTTCTTGTCTCTGTCTCTGTATTTGTGCAACACTCAAGATACCAAGTAGGCCTTTGGATATTTCTTACATATTTCTAAATTACAAAAGTAACAGTCTCACTGAAAAGTGGTGCAAATTAAACAGAAATTGATAAGTAAAATGCCATTTCCAAGAAGGAGGAGAGCAGTGTATACTTTAAATACCTTTTTAAATAATACAGAAAAAGCTATAGTGTGCCAGACGTGGTGGCTCATGCCTGTAATCCCAGCACTTGGGAGGCAGAGACAGGAGGATTGCTGAGTTTGTGGCAGCTTGCCTGGGCACCATAGAAAAAGCTATAGTTTTGTTTTAAAAATTTATGTCATACCCAGGTATTTTTGCACATCACACCATTTCAGTTTATGATAGACATAATTCTATTTCTGCACATGTAGCTCTGCTTCATTCTTTTGATAGTTGCACACAATTCTGCCATGGAATTTATTTTATTTATCTTCTTTTGATGGCTTTTTATGTTATTTTTCTTTGTTAAATTTTAAGAATGCTGCTAATTTTCTTATATGTTCACATTTATGCATCCTTGCAAATATTTCTATAGGAGAGAACGTCAGTATCGGTGTTGTAGGATAATCTTTACCAGTTTGAGAACTAAACAACAACATGTTGGCTTTTTATTTTTTTGAGACAGGGTCTCGCTTTGTAATTCAGGCTGACCCTGAGCTCACAATGTAACCTAGGCAAGCCTTGAACTCAGCAATCCTCCCGCCTCTGCCTCCCGAGTACTGGAATTACAAGGAATCAGCCACCACACCTGGCATGGTGGTGTGTGGTTCCGATTGCTGGTGGGTGTGAGTCACACACGGTATTGTATGTGGTTACTGGGGATCGAATCAGGGACCTTGTGCTTCCTAGGCAGGTGCTGGAACCACTGAGCTAAATCTCCGGCCCAACATGTTGGCTTTTTAAAGGTCAGTTGCTATCTGACACGCACTCACTGTGACCAGTGTGTG